>JAWDGP010000828.1:702500-725000 GCA_033675545.1 Elysia crispata
TAATTATATAGGATCCAAAAGTGTCTATGAAGAGTATAATATAAGATCTAAAAAGGAATAGGGACACAACTTTATAATTATCGGACAAAAAAGACATAACAAAGCTATAATCAAATCAACATATAATCGTTTCACTTTGCAAGCTTCGTCAGTATTATTACAAAATCGATGTTTGTAACGTTTATATGTTGAATTGATATTAGTTTTGATATTTCTTTTTGTCTCGCAATTATAAAGTTGTGTGCCTATTCTCTCTCTCTCTCTCTCTCTCTCTCTCTCTCTCTCTCTCTCTCTCTCTCTCTCTCTCTCTCTCTCTCTCTCTCTCTCTCTCTCTCTCTCTCTCTCTCTCTCTCTCTCTTTCTCTCTCTTTCTCTCTCTTTCTCTCTCTCTCTCTCTCTCTCTCTCTCTCTCTCTCTCTCTCTATATATATATATATATATATATATATATATATATATATATATCGTTCTATCTATCTATCTATATATTTATCGATCTATCTATCTCTCTCTCTCTCTCTCTCTATATATATATATATATATATATATATATATATATATATATATATATATATCTGGCTCTATATGATCGGTAGAATAGCCGCTGAGCTTTTACATGGAGCCGTCCTCTACTATTGTGATAGTGTTGCATGTGTTGAGTTTTAAAGCAAATTTCGAGATAGAGGAGACATACCACTTAAGATCGTTAATGGCCAAGCTCGAGCTACACTAGTTTTATAATAAGTTTCTCTCCATATTATGGTCTTCTTTGTGTACTATAATTCAAATAATAGCGGTGTTTCAATACTGCATTGTATTTCACCAAAAACTTGGCTTTGTCCTGTTGTTTCTTTCTTAACTCATCAATCCGATTTCTACATAAATGATCAGAATTTCTATAAATGGTTGATTGCAATAATTTTTTTATATACATGGATCCTCGCAGCATTTTATTTTTTCCTTTGACATATTTCATTTCCACACCTTTTGGACGAGGTTGTCTAGTTTTTGAGTGGTAAGTTTTTATTTGCGGGTACTCTTGATGAATTTTGTAAGCCTTTCGAGTTTGGCAGAGGATGCGAAGTAAAAAAAATAGTATTGAGTCAATGAACTATAGGCCTCTTTCTGTCGTGTTTTTCCTGCACATCTGTGGTCTGAGGCGCTCTCTTGGACTCATGCAGGGTCCAAAATGTTTCTACTTGTTTTTGGATGTCAAGCTTGATAGAGTAGAATTTTGCTTTCAGGGTAAAAAGATCTGCCCAAGAGAGTAAAGACTTTTTGGCAGTGATATCGATTCTCTTTTTCAAAGAGAATTCAAAGACGGGAGTTTCTGGTTTTATTGCCTTTTCTTTCATTCTTTTTTTCATTTATAACTATTTAAATCGAAATATTGTTATATAAGCTGTAGCATCTCTATCATTACTGGAATATAAATTTGCTGGAGTCCAGATGTTTATTATCATTGCGTTGGATTAAATTATATTTTTTATTTTGAAACATTTAAAGAGTTGTTTTGCTGTTGTTCTTTTTTTTTGCACAACTAACGCTTGCATATTTATCTGAGTGTAGAATTTATTTTGGAATAATTTTAATGACACGGTTTAGAGGGGAGGGATGGGGGATGGGGGGGGGGGGGGGGGGGTGAAGCATGTTGGTTTTACTTCTCACATATACTTTTACTGTAGCAAGTCCACGGCTTTTACAAAAATATATTATTTTGTCTGAAAAATGTCAACAGTGCAGGATAAGTTTTACTTATCTTGTAGGTTGTTACTTGTTGGAACATTATACCTTTCTCTATCTATCTCTCTAAAAATATATATATATATATATATATGTATGTATCTGTCCATCTAGCTATCTATATATCCATGTGTGTGTATATATATATATATATATATATATATATATATATATATAAGTCTTCATCTTTCCCTCTTCCACTATCTCTACCCCCGTATGGTTCTGTATTTCCCCTCTAAATTTTGTATTTTTTCTCTCGTTATATCGACCTGGCTATTTCCTAACTATATTAGGAAAAACTGTGCCATAATAACCACCGGCTTTCCATCTTTTTTTCATAATATCATGTAGGGCTTCGTTCTCTCTTATTTTCTTGGAAAACCAGAACCAGTCGATATGGGTACCCTCCTGCTATTGGAGAAGGTCGATGATTTGTTATAACATAGTTTTAGAAAGTGCGCTCTCACATGGGAAAAGAAACTACCAAAAGGAAAAATAAATGAAAATGGTTGCATCACTGTTCTAAAATATGGACATATAAATTTAGCTATGTCCTTGATTTGCCTCCTGTTTCTCATGAATGAGATGTAAAATCTCTTCTTAATGGTTGCTTGGTATTTTTAAGCCACAATATAGGCCGCTAATTATCGGGGGAGTTAGCACAGCATTCTTCAAGGAAAACATACACACAAAGAAAAATCTCCTTCACAACTTAGAATATTTAAAATATTGGTTAAAAAAAAGGCAGTTATTATGACATGAATGAAATATTTTTCCTTATTTATTTACTGATTCTCTCAAAATAATTCAGCACCATAGAGTTTGACAGGCTGTCTGGTTTGGACAGTAATACATGACAGAAAACTGACAGGAGACGAGAAAACTCATCTCTACTTGTTGTAGGGATTAAAAGCAATGTGTCTGCCCGGCCCTTAGACCCTTGCGCTTCACATCCATTCACTATAAGTTAGAAGTTGGAATAGGCCGATCAATTCATGCCTTGAGCAAGACAAAGAGTTATTAGCTCATGCCAGCTCGCTCGGGACCTACAAATATTTCGTTGTTGGCGATGATGCTTTTGCGTGACCTCACTCTTGAAAGACGAATGAGCAAGAGGATTTTTATAGAACGATAGACTCTGTGACCCGAAGTGGCAGCATCTGTCTTGTATTCCTCTTAAGGAAAGATGTAGGTGGTCAGTGTACTGCTTTTGCTCACGTGTCTGGTATAATAACATCCACATTTTTTCTGACTCCATTAGATTCAGCAATCATTGTATACTGCAAAATGGAACTTAACTTTGCCAGGCCATCTAGTAAAAACCGTCTATCTCAGTCAAGGCTAAAATAACGCTTAAGATGACTACAGTTATCTCTTGCCAAAACAACGTAACGTCTTACTAATGTCTTACTTACGTCGAATGTGTCTCGAAATCAAGGACTTGCATAGTCATGCAAGTGTCAAGTTGAAGTTATCTTATGAGTATTGCATTTATATTGGCTGTAGTTTAGTCCCTATGTAGACTGCTATATTTGTCAAAGAACGTCTGAGAAAAAATCTCTTTAACCAAGTAACCAATATTGGCAATAGTGATGTTGTGTCGGTTAGCCTTTGCATGGGACAATAAATACTTTGAGCTCTTTTTTTCGTTGATTGCACATTCTACATTGAGCTAACCTGCCCCTTAAAGAACGTGTTCTATGAGATTGGAGACTAAAACTTACATGAATATTGATCCATCTGGTCTGTATAAATTACACAAGAATTTGTTTTATCGACTGTTTGCACTTTTTAGATCTCTTTAATGTCTGAATGTCTTTATTTCTTTGTATTATACCAAAGAAATTTCCATTCCCTATGACATCATTTTTTTCCACCCTGAGCCTTATCAGTCGTGTTTGTGTGTGCGTAGGCTGTTTTAAGTAGACCAGAAATAGACTAGAAATTTGAAAAATATAACTTTAATCTTTAGGTTCGTTTTCCCCAATGTCGAGACAACATTCTCAAGCTTTAATTTTGTTTCGCTCAATTATTACTCCATATATCAATCACTGATTCTAACGAAGGGCTTTGTTAGACAGTAATATCATATTGCATTCATCTCGCATGATTAAAAGTGCCTGGGGCCCACTACCTGTCCGTCTCTTCTCCTTCTACTTCACTCTGTATTCCTCCTTCTACCTTGCCCTGTGTCTTTCTATTTCAATCTTTCCGTCTGTCTGTCTGTCTGTCTCTGTCTCTGACTCTCTGCCTTTTTTCTTCCTATCTCTCTCTCTCTCTCTCTCTATATATATATATATATATATATATATATATAGAGAGAGAGAGAGAGAGAGAGAGAGAGAGAGAGAGAGAGAGGGGGGGGGGGGGAGACTGACAGACAGACAGAGAGATAGAGAGACAGATTATATATATATATATTTATATATATATTTATATATATATAAAGAGAGAGAGATTTAGATAGCCTGTTTATCTTTAAAAAGAACTAAAATTTGCAATACGCTTCATGACATTTGTATTTTAATCGCCATTACCGGAGATTGTCTATCCAGATACTAAATTCTATCTCTCTATCTCCCCCTATCTATCTCTCTGTCTCTCTCTTTCTCTCGCTTTCTCTTTCTCACGCTCTCTCTCTCTCTCTCTCTCTCTCTCTCTCTCTCTCTCTCTCTCTCTCTCTCTCTCTCTCTCTCTATAACTCTCTCTCTCTCTCTCTCTTTGTCTCGCTTTTTCTTTCTCACTCTTTCTCTCTCTTTTAACCCTCTCTATATCTCTATTCCTCTCACTTCTCTCTCACTCTCTTTCCTTCTCTCTCTATCCATCTATCGTTTTCTATAACAAATTTTTAACAAACTAATGTCTCTCACCTTTACCTTCGCTTTACCAGCATTATCTTTCTCCATCTCGTTAGCCCATTAAGTTTCTTCCTCTCTTTCTTTCTCTTTATTTTTTTTTCTTAATTACTCAAATGTTTTGTTTGTCTTTTTGTCTGCGTCTATCTCTCTTTATCTCACTATCTCTCTTTCGATGTATCTACCTCTCCCATTTCAAGTAAGTATTATGGTTAAAATGATCAACAAAAGTAACTTTGGGATAATATAAAAATTTAAATTACTTATTCTCATGACATGCATGTTTTGAGCACTGTTTCTGTGCTCACTTCGGATGAGTTGCTCTGCGCTGAGTGCAGTTGTTGAGAGACTTGGTGTCATTTTTTTTTCTTTCGTTTAGTCTCTCAAACACTTCGCTTTTTCAGAAGTCTCAAGAAAGAAAATTTTTAATCCTGCCTAATCTCCTGAATTAAAAAAGCAAAAAGTTTAAAAGACGAATGGAAAAAAAATATATATATATCATTTCATACACATATACACACAAACATATTGTAACTATTTAGTTATTCCTACATTTTTACTAACATTTTGTTACCTTCCTATTTCTTTATCCATATGTTTATTTAGCTCTTCCATTATCTACGGACCATCCTCTCTTTTGGTAAAGGTAGATTTTCGAGATTTTTCTACTCTCTCATAAACGCTCGCCAGCTGCAGAACTGAGTATCATGACAGGCAGTCTGATGGTGCAATAAACTTTGAAAATGTATATATCAACAATTGGAATTGAATATGAGTATAGGCTTATATTTTCTCACCTACAATTGTTGTGGAACATGATCATTGAAACAACTCCAAATGTACAAGAAAGAATGTATTCGGTTGAAATAGCTATGAAAAATCTTAAATATCTAATGTTTAGCTAGACATTGTATGAGAACTGCAAATAAGAACAACGGTCCACACACATCTTAGAAAACGTTTTTTGTTTGTTTGTTTGTTTGTTTATTGTTGTTGTTGTTGTTGTTGTTGTTGTTGTTGTTGTTGTTGTTGTTGTTGTTGTTGTTGTTTGTTGTTTTCGGTTTTTTTTTTTTTGGGTTTTTTTTTTGTTTTGTTTTTTTTTTTCCCTATTTGGACACTTGGTAAGAGAAGTTGAGGAACTATCTGCAAACAAAGTCTTGAAATTGCATCAACGTTAGTCCCCCCCAAATAAAAACTTCAGAAGATGCCAATAGAGCACTGACATTATTATTCAACAAAGAATTGTCCGAAACTTTACCCGAGCTCATACTAATTGTAAAAAAGGGTTTGAACCATCTTAGATCGCCTGGATATGACCGTGAATGACGGGTGAGACACATTTTCCAAGCAGATAATAGATGTTTCCCAGGCAATCTGCTATAAAGACATGGATGTGCAAAGAAAATTACTAGTTACACATTTGTTATGTTGCTTGTTTACAGTTCTTTTTTTTTTCTTTTTTTATTGCTATAATTATAAGATCCAAATTTCCACATCACTTAGCTACAAAACTAAAAGTGGAGAAAACACCCAAGTCCGAATTCCTAGAATGGTTTATTTTGAGAAAGTTAGATGTCAAGTGGGGTTAAAAAGATCCCGACCAGTAGCAAGGTCTGGAACTGTAGCGAAGATCTGCTAAAGACGGCCAGTACTGTGGACTTCAGCAGGTTGACCATGACTGTAGGAACGCCGAAGGGATCGAACAAAGAGACCTGTCAGGTAAAGAGCAGCAAGAGAACACTGTGGCTAATTGGACTGATGAACAGCTAACTTCCACCCAAAAAACTTTCTAATGCATCATTAAACACAACTGAGCAGTATATGAATAACGATGTTTAGTGTTGAGGACTCAGACTGAACTAAATAAACGAAGAAATAAGACGCTTTTTACTTTGCCACTTGTATTTTTAATAAATTACACATAAATAAGTTTGATTCATACGATCTCGAAATTATTTACTATTGAATAAGCGAAACTTTGAAGAATCTTGGCTGTAACGCTACAAACAAGAAACAAAATAATGGAAAAAAATTATCCTGATATACTTGAAACGAGAAATACCATGTGGATGAGGAAATTATTGCTTGTAACCTATTATCAAGGCCTAAAACGGTAAATCAAAGAAAATGCAACAAAGACCACGAGGGGTGGAAAAGGAGAAACGGTAAATCAAATCAATTACAACAAAGGCCAGGAAGAGAGGAAGAGAAGAGAACTCGATAAGACAATAATTATGTTGGTAGTGGTTCTAAGTCGACTTTGTTGTGCTGTGTGATTTTTATTTTTTTTCGTGTCGTTCAGTGAACTCGCAATATTGGGAAATAAAATGTTCAATAATCCAAGAACTGGCAATTTTAAAAAAATTGTGTATGATTTAGATACCGGCAACTTGGCTCAAATTCCCTGAAATAGATTTTTTGGGGCACACAACCTCAAGCACAGGTGTTGAAATAATTGCTTTATGGTTTAATCAATGAGACATTCGATATAATAACTTATATGTGACATCGAGACTTTTGTTTTTCATTTACTGATAAGAAATCTACTCTGTGCACTCTTGTTTGCAATATGTTACTAATCTGAATATTTTGAGCAAAGCATCTGAATTTTTCATTGATATATAACTTAGATTTAGTTATTTGAAGATATCGTGGTGTTTACGGAAGATAAGCCTTTGAAGCTTAAAGTTGATGTTATTATATTTTTTTTTCATTTCAAAGCCCAGACATGACATGAGATTCGATGGAAAATGTCCTGACAATATACATTTTAGACTTGAAAAGCATCAAACTATGCACTAAAATTGAAGCGCAAAAATACTTCATGATATTTCTACGAGGAAAGATTGAAATTATTTGTTACTGCTTTCATTGGTTAATTGTGTATTTTATAAAGAGAGAAACAGACAGACAGACAGACAAATACACAGAGGGACTCTGTGAAGCACATCTTTCGGTTGATATTGTTCTTGTTTGTCGTTGTGAACATGTATCAAGGTTTCCTTTCTTCTTTTTTTTCTTTTTGATAAGATGGGTATAAATTTTGAAAACGAATTTATTTTTGAGAAATATTATATGTAACAAGTAAAAAACAAAAGGTCGAGCGTACATTGCAGAATATTAAGAAATGCAAATAATACATGGTGAAAAGAAGTAAAACTTGATATAAACTTGCTCCATACGATTGACAACAGGAATGTGGACAGGATGTCATATTTAATATTCATGTCTTAGACAGTATAGGTCTCTCGGGTCCATCTTTAGACAGATAGAATCAAGACTGTATTGCCTTCATATAAAAGTTTCAGAATTAACCTGAAGAGTCTTGATTAAAATGATAAATCTTACTCGTTCTCTTTCTCTTCTCTTTCTCTCTCTCTCTCTCTCTCTCTCTCTCTCTCTCTCTCTCTCTCTCTCTCTCTCTCTCTCTCTCTCTCTCTCTCTCTCTCTCCCTCTCTCTCTCTCCTCTCTCTCTCTCTTTTTTTTTCTTTCTTCACCTCTACTTTTGCCTTTTCGTGTAATTCTAACCTTACTTTCACTTCTTTCTCTCATTTTTTTTAATCCAGCAACTTCTGTCTTCTTTTTTTTTCCTAATTTACTGTCGCTCACCTTGTTAATTTTACTTTGTCTTGTTCGGTTTCTGGTCTATCTGTCTTCATTCTTATTTTCATTATCCGGTATAATGCACTATAACGGATCAGCAAAAAAATTACTTTAATCAAAAAATATTATCCGTCTCTTTTATCTTCTTAAATTATCATTACGCTACGAGATTCATAAAAATTGCGGTAGCTTTGATGTTATTTTATCGTATCCTGTGTGAAGTCAAACAGAACACTATAAAATAAAGGATCAAAACTTTCAGCAACCAGTCCTGGTGTATGACATTGATAGATCAAGAAGAGATCGTTTTGATAGGAAATAACTGTGTCTTTTTGGCAGAAAATCTTCATTGGCTTGCTTCTGATGTTATCGCTACATTTCATTGATTAGTTTTGCTTTCAAACAGAAAGCCAGACCAACGATTGCAATGTGTTTTATGAAAAAATTGGAGAATTAAGAATCTGACCTTTGCAACATGTAGGCAAATCTGATAGCTCTCTGCCTCTCTAGAAGTTTCAACATCTGGGTTTTACGTTTCAAACTGACTGTCTTTGAACAATAATTCGTCATCATTCGCCTCCTTTTCTTTTACCCAATAGGAATTCACTGTAAAAAATATAATCGACAAACAGGGAAAAGTTATATCAATATGAGAATCCTTCTTTGTATTTAATCAAATTAAGAAGACCACAAAACTCGTACCACAAACATTCATCTTGCTTATTTCACAATGTGTTGAGAAAAGATTAATACTTTACTTCTCTCAAGCGGATCAGATAGGCAAAACTTGCAAGATTGATCGGCAACCCTTACTTTGTCTCGAATGATAATTTTTCCTATTTCTTTCTTTATCAAATCAATTATTCCATGTTGTACTATTATAACAATCGATTATAAAAGGTGGCCCATAGGAAAATACAGTCATAATGCTTTATTGGTAACATCCAAGTGTACGATAAAACAAGAATGTGCAATTCTAAATATAACTTTTTTCACGCTCCCTCTTTGAAGTGCCGATGTCCAAACAAGAGAGTTTGTCATAAAACCATTACATTTTTTTTCAAATCGTAATTGTTCCTTTGCACACATTTCAGTCTTTGAAAAAATCGCAGTTCGAAAGAAAACAAAACCTAATCTTATAGCCGTCTTATTCCTACGAAGTTTATGAATATCAACTCGCCTCTCTGCAAAAGTGACATATTGCGTATTAAAAAACAACGCTATTGACTTTCAAGGTTATCTTTGTAGGCCGTAGTTATCAAACTTTCATTCATATTCGTTTCCCTCTAACCCCAGCTTACAAGCGCTACTGCCTTAATTACGGACCTAAACCGTACTTTTCCCTAGGGCTCTTTTTCTATGTTTACTTTCAACTCACTTCATGATAAAAGAGGTCGAGGAAACAAAGAATCAAGAACCCGGAGAACTGAAAGTACAAACGGTGGTAATTTTCGAACCAATTTTAGAAACCTGTGAACGTCAAAAAGGCTGAGGAGGAAAAAAACAAGCAAAGGCGTGAAAGTAAATCAGGGATGACTAACGTTTGGTTTGAAATAGTAATATAAACGCTAAATCCAAGGATGAAAAATGTAGATAAAAGGAAAAGAAGAAAGAGACAGATGAAGAGAGACAGATCGAGAGGGGAAGAGAGAGAGAGAGAGAGAGAGAGAGAGGGAGAGAGAGAGGGAGAGAGGGAGAGAGAGAGGGAGAGAATCCAATTAGAAATAAGAACACGACACTTGGAGGATAACTTATTAATTATAAAGGATTCAAAAGGACGCGTGTGTGTCTATAAATAGTATAAAACAAGGTCTAAAAGGAAATATGCACACAATTTTATAATTACGGGACAAAAAAGACAAAACAAAACTATTATCAATTCAACATATGAATGTTTCAGTTTGTAAGCTTCGTCAGTATCATTACAAAATCGTGCTTTCCGTTCTGCTTACAAAGTGAGACGTTCATATGTTGAATTGATAATAGTTTGGTTAAGTCTTTTTTGTCCCGTAATTATAAAGTTGTGTGCCTATTTCCTTTGAGACCTTAGAGAGAAAAAAGGAGAGACAGAGAGAGACAGACAGGCAGAATCTAGGCATGATTCATTAAAAATCAACAATTCAGTCAACAGGGAAAAATCACACGCCCCATTTCATTCGTCTTCGACGAACGTACAGCCCTTTCACTTTTTATGGAGGAGGACAGATAATTGAAGAAACATTATTAGGATTGTTACTAACAGTACTACAGGCACAAGTCAGTTTCCATGGGTTCTTGAAAATTGTTTGGCGTTCTATATAGTTTTAGTTGTTGTTTTTTGTTTTTTCTTCTTTTGATACTAGTTCTATGTTTTTTGTTGTAACTCATCTTTGTACTTCTTTTTGCTTGTTTGTTCTTACTGTAAATGTAACAGTAACAATACAGGAGTCCGAGGCAATGGAAGGCTGCCTAAAGCTGCAGTTGTGAATTTACTTTCTTTTAGAGCCATTTTTCAAAATGTATTTTAAAGATTTTAAATGATTTTAAGCGGCATCTTGGTCTTTGTGTCTATAAATATGAAAAATATAAGTAATCGCTAACCTTTCTTTATATACTGCAGAATTTCTGACAAAATAATTATCAAATACTTATGTGATAATTGATATAAAAATACACGTCTATGTTGGTTCTTTTATTGTTTGTTTTTTATGTTTTGTTGTTGTTTTTATTTTGTTTTTTGCTGATATTTTTTGTTTTGTTTTGTTTTTGTTTTTAGTTGTTGTTTTTTTTTTTTTTTGGGGGGGGGGGGTTTTTTTTTTTTTTTTTTTTTTTTTTTTTTTTTTTTTTGTGGGGGGGGGGGGGGAAGGGGATCACCAGATAGTGTATATGAAATACCAAATTTTTATAAGCTTTACATTTTTAATAGATCGCGATTTTGTTTTGTCGTAAACTGTCAAATGCTGATTTTTAAAAAAAATACTAAAATAGACACCAAATTTCTTTTTTGTTTCATTTTATGGTTATAGAGAACTGGTGGACAAAGAAAATAAAAGCTTGAGGATTGGGTGGATTTCGTGTGGACGGCCTCAAGACCAAGACCTCTGGGGCCTACCTCCTTAATTGCTGTCCTCTCCTTGGGTTTCCAACTAGGACAAAACAAGAATCGGCAAAGATGACATCGGCAGAGGAATCTCATTTGTTTAACCTGACCGGTAATGGAAGCTTTTGGGGCAACGGTTCCCTGGAGGATCCATTCTTCAACCCTTTTCATGTGCCTTTCTACCGCTTCATGTTCATCGTAATCTACGTCGTCATTTTCGTCATGTGTGTCGTGGGTAAGTTTTGACCACTTCCTATTTTTTTTTGTATTAAAAAAAAAGTTAAATAAGGTGGGTTTATCAAGCGTCTCTACTTTAGGGCTAAAACGAGGATCGGACCAAAAAGTGCTGCTATGATCAAATAAGAAAGATAAAATGATAGCTTGCAATATCCTAGATAAAGCTGTTAAGCTTATATCACGGATTATATCAAATGAGAACTAACGCTGATGATGATAATGATGATGATAATGATGATGATGGCACAATCCTTTTCTTTGATCATTTTCAATCGCGTTTACATATTTGTATTATTATGCTGTTTTAATAATACCCAGATTATCTGCTGTTAAGGCCAGTGATCTTGTTTTGTCTAACTTTTTTAGCTTCTTCATATTTTTTTCACTCTTCAGTAAATTTAAAATCCGTGCACCTTTTTTTTTCTATGCTCAACATTGCTCACTCAATCAAAAGTAATCATAATACGGAATTGGAGAGTAAGGAACGTTTATGATATTTCTTTTCAGGGGAAAACCCTAACATAACACATTGTTATTACAATTTGTGTGCTGCTCTTGAGATTAAACATTCGGCCTTTTAAGATGTGTGTTTTGCCGCAGTTCGTTTTGTGTCAAAACGCACAAAATTAAGGTCTACTAGACTCCTTCAATAAAACAGCTTTGACACTGATCTTAGTCTGGCATACTGATAAATGACAAAAATTATATGATATAGCATGTGGAAAATGATCAGATGTTCTTCTCTGCCGCTTTCTTTTTCAAAATAATTGCTTCTTCCTTCAAATTTCTTGACATAAATGTTATCATTGTCACTCTAGATTGTTTGGGGATGATTTAAAGCGCAGTTTTGAGATCTGTGTTTTAGAGATTTGCAAAATCGAAAGGTCATAATTTGTATATTGCAGTCTGAACATTTAGAAGATGGATTTGTAGTTACGGTGTTTCGAATACAACTCCAATCTTCTTTCAATTAGATGCGGTGATATTGAGCTTCGCGGTTGTCGAATAAATTTAATCCTACATTCCTAACAAATCTCAAACCACTTATTATTTTAAACTCGTTTTTTTTTTTCAACAGGACGAAATATTCAAATTAACAAAGGAAGAATAATAACAGTTCCTAAGGCTTTCATCTTCCGTAGGTATTTCCTGAGTAGGCTTTTAGGAAAAATATAAATCAGAACAAGCAAAGACGTAAAGGGCCACACGTCTGGTTTCAATTTTTTAAAGGCACTTTTGTGGATTTTGTTAAGTGGAAATGGCATTGAGAGTGTGTTAAATCACTCGCCCCGTTAGATTTCTCTCTACAAGAGAAATCCTATCCTAACTGAGATAAAAGCTTGACAGCACTACAATTGTGGATGAATGGTTCAAAAGCTGGCACACCTAAAAGAAGTTCTATACCACCATGAGTCTACTTAATTTCCAAAAATTCGCTTTAATGAATCCGAATTAACTATCTTTATGAAAAATATATGTTCGAGCAAGCATTTGTATTGGAATGGTTTCCATGCGAGAGTGTATAATATATATATATATATATATATATATATATATATATATATATATATATTGTAATTTATCATGATACTCAATGAGAGATAAAAAAAAATAACTGCAATGACAGTCAATTCATTGCCTCCTCTAAATGTAGACCCACGTAATCGACGTCAGCTTTTTAGACGTTCGGCGAGAAATATCGTTCATTGCAGTTTTTGATTAAGTGATTTTTTCATGATATTTGTAAGATATTTGATGTTAAGGAATTTCCCCATCAGTATCCTGTTGAGTGGGCTTTTCTTCTAATTTAAAAAACCGAGTGTATGAGTTCTGTCTGTGTAAGGTTTAATTTCATTAATTTTAACTTTCTGGATTTTCAGCTCAAGAAAAAACGGCTTAAGAGAACTGTTTCTTTCGTACATCTTTTTTGTGAGACTGTGTGTAAATCTTCAATTATTTCAGATCTTTAGAAGCATAGGGAAATCCTTCACTGGGTTTGGACAAAAGCGAATGATTTGATAAACAGGGTTTTGGGGAAAGTGTAGAAAGTAATTATATACTAGGCAGAGACAGTGAGGCGTTTGTAGCGTAAACCTTTAAACCAAAACAAAAACAAACAAAGAAAAAAACCATTACGAAAACCTAAAAGTGGAAGGTGATACACGACAGCCAGTCTTCCACTTGAACAGTTGATTGGAAAAACTAAATGTAGCATAATTTAGAACAAAGAACTGTGAAATCCTGTTTCAAACTTGCTATTAGTGTATAGGTTTGCTGACGAAGAAACTAACGTTGTTAATGTTTACCAGGCTCGTCTCACAGAGCGTTGCAGTAGTTGGGCTTTCTCTCCTTTATTGTCATTTTAGTCCTTACTGTAACACATTATGTAGTTCAAGCTGAACATTCTTCTTAAATTTTAAGCTGGTTTGCTTGAGGGATTGAGCGCCTTGTTCATTCATTCCTTCATTAACGCCAGAAGTGGTGCTCCTCCACTAATTTCTCTTTTTTTTATCTCTCAGTCTCTTTCGTTCCTTCCCTCTCCTTCCCCACCACTCTTTCTATATCTCTTTCTTTATCCTTCTGTTTCTCCCATTGTCTCTATCTGTCTGCTTCACTCTCACTCTCTCTCTCTCTCTCTCTCTCTCTCTCTCTCTCTCTCTCTCTCTCTCTCTCTCTCTCTCTCTCTCTCTCTCTCTCTCTCTCTCTACCTATCTATCTCTCTCTTTTTCTGCCTATCTCTGCCTCCCTTTCTGCCTATCTCTTTCTTCCTCCTTCCCTCTGTGTCTGCATCTGTCTCTGTCTACTTGTATGTTTGTCCGTCTCTCTCTGGATGTTTGTTTGTCTCTCTCTTTCTCTTTCTATCTCTTTATTTTGCTCTCTCTTTCTTTGTCTCTTTCTCTCTCTCTCTCTCTCTCTCTCTCTCTCTCTCTCTCTCTCTCTCTCTCTCTCTCTCTCTCTCTCTCTTCCTCTCACTCACCATTATTGCTTTAAATTGTGCCTTTAAACGGTCAGAACTTCATCGATTGTTTCAATCGTTTCATTGTTCAGTTTGAAATCTTCAAGTTGGCAGCACCTTTTTATTATTTCTTTTCCATGGAAAATTGCCTTTAAATAATATGCTTAATTTACATTTCAAAAGATTTTGCTCAACTCTCAAAATCTTGTTTCATTCTCGAGCTTATTTTTTTTTTTTTTTTTTTGCCTCACATTATAATTTTAGTGAATTTTTTCTCACTTTATATTTTTGGGGATGGTTCTACGCCTGTGTCACAAAATTTTCTCATTTTAGAATGAAAAAAATGAGTATGAGATAAAATAAAAAAAAAACAGTCCAGGAACAGGAAATGTGATTATGCTAAAGATTGGGCGACTCATCTGCCACAGAAACCAGGGAATTTAAAGAGATGGAATGACACATAATTATCCAGCCATGGTACAAAGCTCAATGAAGACATCTGCTGTTCAGTCGGGACATTTAATGTGATGTATTAGATAAATGGAAAATGGATAAAAGGAGTGTGTGTGTGTGTGTGTGTGAGAGAGAGAGAGAGAGGAGAAAAAGAAGAAGCAGCAGACAAACGAACCGACATATGCAAGCGAAAAAAAGGCATACGAATAGGTGAACAAAAAGGAAATAGAGAAATGATAAGAGAGGAAGAATTTGCCCGATTATACTCATTAAATAAGAAGTGTAAAAATTACCGTGGTGAAATGTTGCAGTCCTGTGTGATTGAATGGAGAGAGGCAGAAAGGAATCGGGGTGAGGATAAGAGAAAGAGTTTGAACAGAGAGAGAGAGAGAGAGAGAGAGAGAGAGAGAGAGAGAGAGAGAGAGAGAGAAAATGAATAGATTGGAAACATTGTTATGAGCAAAACATTCAATGGAGCAAACTTCATATTGGAACTCAGTTTACCTGCCATTCACTATTGTCCGGCTTTTCATTTGGAGGATGAGTGTGTTTCCCCCCCTTTTTGTGTGTGTGGGGGTGGGGGTGGGGGTGGGGGCGAAAATAACAAATCATAGTCAAAGAAAAGATTTCTTTTCTTTTCATAAATTTATGTAAATAACAATTAGTTGTAATCTCTTTTCCCATTTTGTTTGTTAGTGGCTAGTAAAGTCTTTTGCGACCTAAAGGACTACTGAGAAACTTTCCTCTTAGACTAAAAATTATGTCCATTGAGATCTTGGAATACATTTTCCATAGCTTTAAAGTAATTTAATATTTAGCATCTCAATTGGTTCTTAGAGAATCTACTTACGTCAAGAACTGTTCTTGTAAAAAAGAACCCTTTAACCAGAACTATTGGCTTTTTTAAATATTTGTTGTTTTCATGAATGAATAAGTTTACCTTAAAGTTTTGGGTTTTTTTTGCATATTTTGATTTTTTAGCCGATCTGACTCTTGCGTCATGGTTGATGTAGGTGATAAAACTTGAGGTGAAGTTTCCATTCTTTTTAGAGCACATACTTTAGCTGCAAGGTCAATATTCTCGGTTTACTTTACATCCTCACATCATTTTTCTTTTTGCTGATGACATTTTTAAGAGTACATTTTCTAGACCTTTTTGGAGATCATTTGCTTTCTCTTTTTCATGCCCTCTTACACAAGCTGTTTATGGAACCTAGTGGCGATGAATCTCGCTGAAGTTGTGAGGTTATGAATATTGAAACAATTACGGGGAGCGAGGGTATAGTCATTCATGGTGATGATCCATGCTATGTTTTACCGCATGTTCCCTGTTTTAGCATGGAGTTGGGGCACACGCCTGTACTTCCTAAACAGGGGTTAGTTAGTTGAATAGTCCGCCTAATGAAGCTGTGCTTTGTGAAAGTACAGAAAGAAGCCGGGATCGACAATGTTCGACAGTAAAGATATTTTGTAATTTTGTTCGGTCGATTTCTTGTTTATTGCTTATTAAATATCCTCTATGTTGTTGACTATTCATATTCCCTTACAGAGCCTCATGTTTTTTTTAAACATGTTCTGATTATTTTTTACACTTGATCATTTTGTTTGATATCGGCATCATTCTTTAGATGCTTATCTTTCCACGGTGATTTTCTTTTTATTTATTATGTGGACTCATTTATCACAATGAAGGTTAATTTTTGTTTGATTGATTGAATTTTAATGTAAGCCCCATACATTAAGAAACTTTTCCTCAAAATAGTAACTGTTCTCATGAGAATCAGGAAAGACGTCTTGATATAAATTATGTTAAGACAAAAACTGGGGATTAAAAAACACTGATTTTTATCTCTTATGTTTGTTTGTCGTTTTTTTTTTGTTTTGTTTTAAGCGTATCTTCTTTTGCCATACAGGTGATATTTAGTAGGTTAACAGATTTTGACTGCTATCGGGTGCTTGCTTTAACTTAGATTTGACCTAAGCTGAATGTGCTCACGGAGATTGATTGAAGAGGAGTGTTTTAAATGCCGATTATTTTCATAACCTGCCCTTGGCCTTGCTGATTTCAAACAGCATCAGTTACCTTCTGCTATAAGAGCAGCACGCATTAAAGTAACCACGTGCGTTTCGTGTCGATTCCGACTAATCTGAAACCGTACAAAGAAAATAAATCTTTGCATTTCCAAGTTTTATGACAAGATGTTAATTTATCAAACACCAATTTTTTTTTTTTTTTTTTTTTTTTTGCAAGGGACTAGGAACAATGTTTTGTTGAATACTCTATGCCATGTTCAATCCTATTTTTAAGGTAACATCCTCATTCTGATTGTGGCCACCAAGAGCACGCGCATGAAGACAAGGACCAACTTCTTCCTGGCCAATCTTGCCGCAGCTGACCTAGGTGTGGGCGTGTTCTGTGTGCTGCCAAACCTGCTCAAATTCCTTTATCTGCAATGGCTGCTCGGTCAGGTAAGGATTGCTCTGCTTCTTTGCTTTTATCCACAAGATAGGGCTTGAATACTCGGTACCATTTAACACGACTCCCCCCAAAAAATAGGGCTTCTAGCTAAGGCCAAGTTTTACTTTTTTTTTTTTTTAACCTGGAACTGGAAGGTTTAGTATAACTGACCTAGCTTTCTTTTAAAACTCTTTCAAGTAAAAGCAAAGTTTACTAAATGATATTAAAGTTGATTATGTATATAACGACATCCTTTATTCATTTCACGTATGGTTCTTTTGAATGAAAAGATTAAAACAATTACAAAAGGAAAAAAATCTAATTTTCATCGTCACAATTTTTAGATTGAAAGGCTGAAATTAGCGTGTTCTTTTGAAACGACGCGAGAAAAAGGACTTTTTGCAGACATTAGCTCCTTTTTTTTACCATTAATGGATGTTCATTGTTTTCGTATGACCATTGCCCCTACCTTCACGTTGTGATAGAACCCTCAGCTTTGTTTTTGTTTTCGTTTTATTTTTATTTCTTTAATAAGTTTATTTGTGATATTCTCGGGCATAACAAATTAAATTCTCATTTATTTTGACTTTAAAAGCGAACTCAATCTTTAAGGAAGCAATTCTTATAAAATATTTAATTAAATCAAGATTATTCTTTCTATGCTACTTGAGAACATGTGTTTGCTTGATTTCGTCAATTATATGTGTCTCTTATATTTTTTAAATCCTAAGATAGCCCGTTTTGAATGTTTTGCTATGTAATCAAAAGTCGAATTTTTTTTTTAATTTTGAAATTAAAGTGCAAACATTTAATACGTCAACATTATTACGTACAATGCCGATACTTTATATTTCAGGTGATGTGTAAACTGTATTACTTCTTCGAGAACTTCTGTTTCTGTTCTTCTGTGTTACTCCTGGCTGCCATTGCAGTGGAGCGCTACATTGCTGTCATGCATCCTCTTAGAGTACGAGGGATGTTCACTACGAGGCGCATGCATGTCGCACAGGTAACACTACATCGTGACACTAATTGAAGATGATATGTTAGCTGTAAGAATGAAATCAACGTGTTATAATTATCCCAAAGTTAACAATTCCAAAAAGCGGTCAAGTTTGTGATGAGGATAAAAAAAAATAATACGAAATAGGAGTGGCACAAGCTGAAGTACAAACGACAATTTTAAAAAATCGTTTTGGTTGCGATTGTTAACAGTAGTGGTGGTATTGATATAATCATAAAGGAAGTAGCACATGTTTCGTTGTGTCAGCATCAGCAGAGCAGCAGCGGCAGCAGAAGCAGTAGCAAAAATTGTATCAGTTTTTGTAAAAGTAGTTTTATAGCTTCTAGCCTCTTCATTTAAGACCTTCAATAAGTAATGTTCGCGACCTGATATTCAGGAAAGTTTAATTTTTTTTTTTTTTTTTGTCTCATAACAGGTCATTATCTGGATCATTGCAGCACTGTACAACATTCCTCTCATGGTCGAATTCGACACGCATACCTTTTCTATGGGCGTGAACAGTTCTTTTACTATCTGCCTTTACAATCCTGACTCCTTTGATATGCGAGCCTTCTACACGGCTAACCTTGTGTTGTGGTATATCTTACCCTTGGCAACTATGTCCGTAACCTACGCCGCGATATCTTGGACTCTCTGGGGCGCCACTGAGAAGTTGGGCTCAAGTGGCGGGTCGTCCTCCACTTTAGGATCAGTGGTTACTTTACAGAAAGGAGGAACTGGTTTTGTGACGCAGGCGGCAGCTAACAGTTCTAGAGGTTACAACTTTCCTGACGGGCGTGCTCCAGGCGTCGAGGGGCGTGGCTTCCGGGCCGAGAGGTCATCGGGCGGTGTCAGCAGTGACAGCAACCACAGCAGCTCCTCTGTGTTTCGTGAAGAGCCAAGTGACTCTCCAGATAAAGGGTGCTGCTATAGTTACAGACGTTTCCTTCCAAATAACAGCAATAACAACTTTCACCATGCGGATGTGTATCAGTCGATGGAGGAAGAAAGAAGTGTGGAAAGCAACGGAGAAAAAGTAATTCAACAAACTTTGGCACCTTTAAACTCTGAGACATGCATGTGTAATTTGTGTCGAGTTAGCACATCAAAGAGAAAATTTCCATCCCAGCCAGCTGATGCCAGGGGAAGACGACTTCCAGTATGCTGGTCGTGGGCGGCCCTTCCATGCCAACAAAGCACTGAGTTAAATGCCTCAAATGGAAGAGCGGTATCTTTTAACAACGATGATAGGAATTCTACCCTCTTTGAAATGGTTCGGCTAAGAAGGTCTTGTCACACAGGAAATCTTCAAAAAGCTACGCTTGAGCGCCAGAGAGTGTTGATGTGTAATAACGCCAACCAGCCCTCTTTGGGGATGGCAAGAGGCAGCACAAAGTCTAGACTATCATCCCGCTCCTCCGACCATTCGGAGATGGGACACTTTAACAAAGATGGGTGTTGTGGTAGAGGGCTCAAAAGAAAGCTTTCTCTTCATCGATGCCAGCGCTCTAGGTGCCTTCCGTCCCCATCACAGCGCGTACTGGCCTCACGTCGCCGTGTCGTTCGCCTGCTTGTCGTAGTGTTGGTAACTTTCGCTGCGTGCGTACTTCCGCATCACGTCCGACTTGTCATCTATAGCTGGAACGTGAATCTTGGCACAAGTGTTGGTTCTGGTTTCCTTGCTCCGGTTGCTTTCGTCCTTCTCTATCTTAACTCAGCCCTCAATCCTGTGCTTTACAGCATCCTCTCGGAAAGTTTTCGCCGCGGCGTTTACGAGTGTTTGCGGTCATGCAAGAGGAAAAGTCATTTGACTTTGCGTCGGCGCCGAAATAACGGCCACGGTTGCTGGGATGGAGTCAACAGCAGCTACAGGAATAATGTGCAGATGAGAACCACACAAAGAAGCCAGGACTGATACGGCTTATTATGAAGTATAAAGTTAAAAGCAAGGGCAGAAGTTTGAACACCAAAATAAATTCAAAGTGAACAACTTAAGATGATTCTTATATAATTGTGATTAGCGTCTCGCACCCTGGTGTTAACGGTTTTGTTGCCGGTTGGCTGAGCATTTGTGCTGGGAAGAAAAATATGACCATAAGCAGCCTTGAAAAAATGTAAAGTTAAAGAGATTTGAAGCGTGGTGTGTGCTTTATGTGATTCTGTGTGAGGAGGACAGTAGAATAAAAGTTGAACACAAAGTAGGCTCTTTAAGATGATGAAACTACCTGTAATTATTAGCGCGGGTGGTGTTTGTAGGACATCATTACCCTATATGAGAAATGATGATGCTTCTCAAGACTTCTTAAGGCCGAGTTTTTACTCTTGCAGCTTACATGTATACTCCAAAATTCCTATGGAGGGAAGGAGGCGATGAATTTCCAAGAGTATCTTTTATTCCGTTTAGAAAGCATACATATTTTCCCCTTGTACGGATATAAAGTATAATTATATGTGCGTAAAAATGACAAATGTATCGATTTTCGGAAATATTTTCTTTCAGTTACAATGACTGTGAGAATTCAATTGACTCCTTAATTTAAATACGGTGCCTGTTGCTCGTGTACTCAATGGGAAAAAAGGATTTGCTTAGAATACACTGAAACAAAATCACAATTTAAAGCCTTCATAGAGGATATAATCGTGCTTCTTCAAAACTTTATGGAATGGAATATGTTTCACAATTTATATGATTAGAAAAAACAGGACGCCCGTCCTGATCCAAGCATTTTTTTATTCACACAGGCTTGTATCAAACTCAGTTGCTTTTATTTTTCAGAGCTTAAGACACTCTTTGCTATCGTTATCTTAATTGCACATAATTATGTTGTAGGTATTTCTATGCCATTATGTTTAATACAGCAAATGCATTTTCAGACACTTTATTATATTTTGTTTAAAAGTTGAGTATTTCGAACCAAAGCCATGGACTGATGTTTGTATGATCATGATGCTCTGTGGGTTTTAAACTAATTGTTCGCTGTTGGTTTTTCTTTAATTATTATTATTATTATTATTATTATTATTATTATTATTATTATTATTATTATTATTATTATTATTATTATTATTATTATTATTATTATTATTATTGTTATTATTATTATCATTTGCCCAAAAGGGTTATCGAGATAAACTAGACTATATCCCTCAACAGAAAAATCTTAGAAACAGTGAAATTTGTTATTTCTACAAAAATCTTTTTTTTCGAACAATTTATGACTTTCATCCTTATGAAAAAAGTTTTTCTTGAAGATATCAAAGACATTGTCTTGCATGGAAAGAGGCTTGAAAAATAATTTAAGAGGTATTTTCTTTTTGCGTAGGCTGTATTAAGTGAACTAAATTGTGGGAAATTGAGTTTAAATCGTTCATTAATACCAGCCAAACTTTTATTGCAGAAAATCCAGAGATTGTGAATTCGTGGTTCAGATACTTTATGTATAAGAAGCTATACAACATACTTTAGGAGGTCTCGACTAAAGGATTTGATATCAACGCCGCACTCACCAACTCTATTAGGTTTAAACTCGACGTTACGCTCGTAAAATCGCATATGATAAATAGTAGCTTAAATGCTAATCCCTCATTACAGTAATTTACAATAATTGTATTGTATGGCTGTAAATCCAATGCAGCATTTTCCATTTTAAAGCCTTTCTCACCTTAACAGCATTCTCTTATAAATGACATTTCTTCGCCGAAAATTATCTTACACCACATTATACAAATTGGCAGTCTTGATTCTTTTAACTTCAGTCTTAGACTTCCACGACGAAACTTCTACCATTATTTAATAATTATCGTAATTCTTGATTCACATCCATGTTAGTAATAAAGCAGACATAGGTCTTGGAAAGCCTCTGTTTTCCCTGATTGGGTTTGTAGATATACTATTGCACTGGCGGACAGCTGGTTGTGTTTGAGAAAGAAAAAATAGAAAGTATTATGATATTTATGTTCTTTGGTTTCCTTTCTGTTTAAGTTTTTCAGAGTCATTTCCATTCTTCACATTACTAAATGTATTTAGATCTTGCAGTAAAATTAGAGATTATCCTCGATATTAATGAATTTGTAAGAATGTCGGGGTACACCGTAGAGCCGTACTTATAAAAGT
>JAWDGP010000828.1:730000-735000 GCA_033675545.1 Elysia crispata
GTAATGTGTAAACACTACAAATTAAAAATCTATGTAAAGTAAAAATCAATAATTCGATTAAAAGTACGTTATTTGACGGTTGAAATATTCAAAACTGGTGTTAGATGTAACTTCGGACATGTGTGAATAATAATTATTGTCAAAACAATTAGAGGCAATATACTTTTGGTGCTCAAATGATGATCTATTTTTATGTACTTTGTATTTTCTTTATTATTGCTGTAAAGTTAGGGAATGCATTGATCAAAATGCTGCCGTGCAACGTATGATCATTGCTTAATAAACATTTGGAAATATTCTTTTTGTTCTTGTTTTCTTTCTTTGCGAAATTTCTTCTTTCATCTGCTGTTGAAATAATGGAGCACGATTACTCGGGGACTTCGATGGTAATGTTGACTGAGCTCTACAGCGGTCGCACCATGTGCCGTGTCGGATTTGGCTGTCAAGTAATGCTATGCCACTTTCAAAATAATTGTGGCCACAACCATTTTTTATGTCATGCAAGAATAAACATTCTAGGCGTATATGAATTAGGTATAATTTTATAATCGACGAAAAGATAGAAGATGGTGTACAAAATAACTCAAGGAACATAATTACATCATTGTTATTATTATTATTATTATTATTATTATTATTATTATTATTATTATTATTATTATTATTATTATTATTATTATTATTATCATTATTATTATCATTATCATTATTATTATTATTATTATTATTATTATTATTATTATTATTATTATTATTATTATTATTATTATTATTATTATTATTATTATTATTGTTGTTGTTGTTGTTGTTGTTGTTGTTGTTGTTATTATTATTATTATTATTATTATTATTATTATTATTAAAATTATTATCATTTGAAGTTATGTTCAGAAAGAAAGCAGTGTTATTAGGTTTGGAGGTCAAGCCGATCTAGATCTTTATGTCTTTGATTGAGTTCAGACTCAAAGATAGATTAGAAGTGGTTAGTATTAGACATGAGAAAGGTTTTTTTTTATTATTATTATTGTTAATTACTGTTGCTCTGACACAGCAGCTGCATGCATAACTGTACTGTATCGGCTGAAAGGTTTGTGATATAGTTATATAGTTATGGTGAAGTTCATTATGATCTACTTCAACCCGAAATCATTAGTTTACAATTATCTTATTACTGTTTGGCATTTGTCAGCTTTGATAAATGGAAATAACTCTTGTAAGCTAATGCATTTAGAATGGGCATTGAAACAACTTAAGTTTCATGCGCATTACTTAATAAGTATGATAATTATTACAGTTCTTAGGTTGTATGTTTGTTAGCTGCATGAAATCAATAGCAGAGTCTGTTTTAATGCAATGGGAAAAAGGTCATGCGAAGTTCCTTCCAGTTACCAAATTTGTTACCGAACATTTTGACGCATGTAACCTTTTATTGATATTAGTGCAGTAGCATAGCGAAAGACGTGATGTACGGTACATTGTAAAAAATTTTTCTGCTACATCTGAATTTGCGGACAAAGAATCTTGAAATCGTGCTATGTTTTTTTCATCAAAGCCCAAACGTGTATGATCGATTCAATCTGTCAAGCTTAGGCCTTACATTTTAAAATTTTGGTTAATTTTCCTAAATTGCACTTCCATCACGGTTGTGAGGTTTTAAATCGAAAAACTTAGTTTCTACTAGAATGCAGACTCTAGATTTAGATTTAATCGTCGTTGTAAATCTCATCACCCTATCTCTTAAAGAAACTCCTTATTAAGTTAAGTTCGTCTTTTAAAAAATTGTCTAGGGCTTGGCACACCAATCGGTGTGACTAGTAGGGTGCAGTTTTTCCATTATCGTTCAAGTTCACGCATGTACGCAGGAGAATTACGTGCGACATTGAAGAAGTTCTTTGCGCTCTTCCACTCACAGTGAAAATATTGTGCGGGAGAAATTTTTTGCAACACTGTTTAACTTAGTTTTTTTGCCAATCAACATAAGAGTGCGTTTGGTTGCGAAGGTTTGTCAAGGGATTTGTTTGGAACTCATCTGAATTTCGTTTGATTGTAGACAGGAGTTCGCGTTAAGGGACACTAATATGAAGTGCGAAAGGAAGGGAACAAAACGAGTATTTCTTCTTCAAGATAGCAACATCTATAGCATCAGGCCGCTACGAAGTTAGAATTACATCGATAGCCCCTGAAGAAACAAGAACTTAAATTGAAATGTGAATGCAATTAAGCTAATACTAGTCTTAAACGATGTACTTTTTCAAGCAAGGGAAAAAATTAATGAAACGCCTGAATCTATAAGAAGGTGTTCAGCAGCAAAATAGCACTAGATAAACCACGCTCCATTGCTTGGCGGTAATACATCTTTCTCTCAGCTTCTCTATCTTTCTGACTCTCTCTCTCTCCGTCCCTCTCTCTCACTCTCTCTCTCTCTCTCTCTCTCTCTCTCTCTCTCTCTCTCTCTCTCTCTTTCTTTCTTTTTTCCCTCTGTTTCTTACTATCCTCTTTCCTCCCTCTTTTTATGTTTTTCGTATATTCTACTCTCACTACCCTGCTCTAGTATTCTTTTTTCTCAATGTATATTTCTTCTCGTCCCTTTTATCTCCCATTTCGATATTTCATCTTTTCTCCCTTCCCTCCCTTCTTCCCTCCTCTCATTGCTGTCGTGAGAATGGTTTCTCGGCCAGACATTAAAGATCTAGCAGTACCGGAAGCAACTCTGAATTGCGTCCCACATTGTGTCCGCCTCGAATACCCTCGCTCACTCTCTAACAGATGCGCGCTTAATATCATTTTGTCCTTTCTGGATGAGCGGGTCGCGCAAAAGATGAACTAAAGTTTCTTTTCAAATGTCTAGAATGAATGCAACAAACTTAATTACATCTTTGTACTCAGATGAGTCTTAAATCAATATGAGTCAGACCAGCCCTGCTGTTTGACGCTATAGAACGAGTTCCACACTACATCAAATGACACCTAATTAGTCAGTAGAGTTTCACTGGATACAAGCAACGAGCACATTATGATGATAATTGTGTAGACTGGTGTTTCCACTAATTGTAGGACTGCGCCTGCGCCAGTAGTTCAAGTCCAAGTGAATGTTTTCGGGCTATAATACCTGATTCCAAAAAGTATACCTTAGCAAAAGTGAAACTAATTTTTGGTTTTGTTTAATGTTGCAGCTCTCTGCAGTCATGCTTCTGCTGTAAGTAGTGACCATTTTCTGGTCTATCTATACTCAGCCGTTTCACTACAGAAGTTCAAACTAAAACGGCGACTGCTTTACGTACATTATAAAGTTCATGTAATCGGTACAATCAAGAGCAGATTTTACAAAATGTTTGACCCGAGTTCATTCCACTCAGTTGTCAAAAAAAAAAACCAAAACCAAAGAAATATATCTCTCTCTGTCTCTCTGTCTCTCTCTCCCTCCCTTTCTCTCTCCCTCTCTTTCTCTCTCTCTTTCTCTCTCTCCCTCCCTCCCTCTCTCTCTCCCTCCCTCTCTCTCCCTCTCTCTCTTTCTCTCTCTCCCTTCCTCTCTCTCTCCCTCCCTCTCTCTCTCCCTCCCTCTCTCTCTCCCTCCCTCTCTCTCTCTCTCTCACTCTTTCTCTCTCTCCCTTCCTCTCTCTCTCCCTCCCTCTCTCTCTCCCTCTCTTTCTCTCTTTCTCCCCCTCTCTTTCTCTCTCTTTCTCTCTCCCACTCTTTTTCTCTCTCTTTCTTTCTTTCTCCCTCTCTTTCTCTCTCTCACTCATTCTCTCTCTCTTTCTTTCTTTCTCCCTCTCTTTCTCTCTCCCACTCTTTTTCTCTCTCTTTCTTTCTCTCTCTCACTCATTCTCTCTCTCTTTCTCCCTCTCTTACCATTTTACATAATAGAATGTAATGATCATATCGCTGAGACCAATGAAACTATGCTCCTAATTGGTTTTATCCATTAGTTTTTCGTCCTGACCTCGAAGACAATTTTACCTTAATTCATCCATCCTCCTTGATGGCCGCATCAAATCTTCTCCTTCTTAACAATTATCTTTTCGTTTTGATTCTTAGATTTCTGGTATTTTTCCTAGTCCTGTAGTTAGTGGGGGTAGAATTAAATGCTTTATTTTGATTACCACAACTATGATACTTCAGTTGCTGACGATTAAACTTTAGTACACCTAAATGAATTGCATTTTTCGTTTTAATTTGTTATTTTACTGAATTGCTTAAAAAATATCTATTATGTTGTGATTGCTCCTTTCAACTTTGTTTGAATAGAAATTCATTATAAAATAGCGCGTTTCAAATGCTTTGTAGGTATTTTCGTTTCTATTTTCTTCAAAATCTTGATGTATGCTATGTCCATAGTGTTGTACCTAAAATACGTATTGAAATAACTTTTTCGACTCAATTAGCAATCATCCTGAACAAAGGAGTTTCTGATTTTCCGCTGACCCCAAAAAAATGTTCGTTAGAAACGAGTAAACGTTGAAATGGAATTAGGAATGTAAAAAGGAATAATTTGTCGATATAACAAGATATCATTCTCTGTGAATAAATGTTCTTCCAGTATGAAAAAAAAAGTATTTTGATTGCCGCAGCCTAGAAGTTAAAGACACATAACAGATCCCAGATGGTAGTATGGAATTAGTGTGTCTCTCTATCTACTCCACAAATATGCAATTATTTTGAGGAAACAGAACAACGCGATGGAAGAGGGCGATTATTTTTCAAGCTGTTCAGAGGACACAGCCTTGAAATCTTAAGAAAGAGATGAAAATCATCCTAATGAGGTCGATGACCCATAAAAAGGGGGAAACTTATTTTCTGCTCTTGGTTCGAGCAAGCCTAACAAATCGCTCAGAAAAGCTCATTGAATTGACAGGAGGCTACCCGATATTCCTTATCGAGTTAAGCTTTTTATCCATAGTGGTGCCGTAGTGCTTTTCTTTCCTCTTTTTTTCCTTTTTTTCTTTCTTTGTAAATAGCGAGCTAACTGGAAAAGAAGAAGAAGAAGAAGAAGAAGAAGAAGA
>JAWDGP010000828.1:740000-742500 GCA_033675545.1 Elysia crispata
TGGTGCGTGACAAAAAAAAAATACGAGTATTAAAGCTGCATATTTTCTAAAAACGCTTTTGAAGAGAAAAAAAAAATAGTTTTAATCTGAGCTGAGCTCAAAATGCAAATGGATGTTTTTCTGTTTTATTTCAAAAGAGGGAAGGGAAAGACAGAGAGACGGATAGACAGAGTGAGATAAAAAGTGTGAGGAACAAAAGGAAGGATTGATATGAAAGAGAGAAAGAAATAGGACGCGTCATAACTGCGAGAGTGCGTTCTTGTCAATATATTAAAAATTTATGAAGCAAAGACCTTGTCGCAAAACTTCCGTACTAAAACTAACACAGTATTTTCCATATTTATCACAGTGAACCAAGTGTCAAAGTAAAAGTTGAAAGAGAGATATGCACAGATATGTGAAAGAAAAAACCTAAACTTTTAAAAGAACTTTCATTTACTATGGTATTTATTGTTGAGGTGAGATGAGAGAGAGAGAGAGGGGACAAGATAAAAAAAAGGGAGAGGGAAGGGGCAGATAGATTGAAAGATATAGACAACTGAAAGACAGATTGAGAGAGAAAAAAGCCTTGAAGTTTTTTCAAAAGTAGAGGTTCATTGTTATGTAAGCATGGAACAAATTATTATGTAATCATCCATTTTATTTCGTAAGCCGTTCAAAGTCATCCTGCTTTCCTTAGAAGAATATTGTTTCAGACGGATTTTCAATTTTTTTTTTTTATCTTCAAATTAATAGTACATTTTGTTCTGTATTTAACAGTTTTCAGCATGTATGTCCATCATAAATAGGTTTTTGCTGAACATCAATGAGACAGATGCTGAAATTATACTACAGTAGGATGATATGGATAATGAATAGAATGAAGCTCCTTTGGAAGTAAATAAAGGTTTTTCGGTTGGCAATGCCATATCGACGAATCATTATAAAGTATGGTGACGGTCAATTAGTGCAAGTTAATTTAAACATTATTTCATATAATAACATGAGACAGTTTTATATTTACAAATAATATGTTCAACAAAAGTGGAACTTGATAAAGATAGTGAAATGAGGTTAGTGGTATTCTGAGCATTCAGCAAGGAATTTCATCTCTAGCCCTTATTTTAAAGCTTACTAATTGGAGTATTATATTGTTAATTGTGTTCTCTTTTGTTGTTGCGTTATCGAAGCTTTTATTGGAGGGGAAAATGAGGTGGTCATTCCAAGACTTCTTTAGAGCTTAACTCAGGTGGCTTCATTCTTACGTTGTTAGCCAGCTTGCTTTTCTTTTTGGTTCGGTCCACTTCTTTCTATATCTGGTAGCTGTGAGGCGTTTCCCTTTTCCTTTCGTTAGGAAACATTTTAATTCTAAGTTGATAACTTCTTGCAAAGGAGCTGAATAGATAATGTTATCATATCTGTTAAAGTCTTGCCGATTTTCATCCTGTTTTTGCCGGGACAGCGCAACTCACAGGTCAGTGTGATAAGTGTGCTGCTGTGTATTCGATTCTAATCACAGGCCATGTAGTGCTTGTCTTGCCAAAGCGATTCACTTATATTTCCTTTAATCTGCTCATCTGTAAAATGGGTGCCCGTATAAGCATGGCATGATATATGTGGAATGCTTGTAATTAACGCCGAGTAGCAAGCGGTATTGTAATGCTCTGAAACGTGAGTTGAATTTGCTCCACAGATGTACTAAAGCCAGTCGTGGAAAAAATAATTTATTGCAGATGAGATGGCGGTTCCGTCAAGCTTTTTTTAGGTTTGCCATCTCAATCAACCTCTGGTACCGTGAACTAAGGCTCCCTTCGTAATAAAAAAAAACTTGTTCTAAATTCAAGTAGATTAGTAATTAAGTCTAGCTGTGCTAATAAACAAGGCAAGATTTTTAATTACTTGACTGGTTGATTGCTCGTTGAAATGGTGAAGATAGGAGGGGAGAACGGGGCATAATTAAAGAGCTTATTCTGCAATGTTCTTTATTTTAAATTTGTAGACATTAATTTGTTGTCCTCCTCTGATCTAATAAAGATGTTTAGTGACAGATATAGGTTTAAGTCGTGGATTTTTACAACGCATTATTTACTAATTGTCCTCGTTGAAACTTTTAGATTGATTTCTATGGCTTCTTGAAATCTTTGCTGTCTTATCTACTATATTCACTCTTCACTTTGTTTTTACCGAGAGTTTTCTCTATGACGCTTCCCTGTCGTGAATTAAACCTTGAAAAGCGATAAAAGGACGACCTTCATCTCGGTTACATGTCAAATTTTGTGGCAAGTCGTTTTTTTTTTTATAAGATATAGCTATGATAAATCTACGCAATAATAGCAGATCAAAAATTAAAAAATACTTCTGTCATCCCTTTTTAACTTTAGTTTGTTTCTTCAATTTACCCTTTTTGTTTTAAGGATGCGTTAGTGAGTAATTACATACAAGTGAGTTCATGCTTTATCGGATCGAGGTGAAGCTGTCACCAGCAGAAAGAGAGCCATGAGCGGCAGGCGGCTGGCGGCTG
>JAWDGP010000828.1:747500-810000 GCA_033675545.1 Elysia crispata
TTTTCATACTTTTTTTTTTATTTTCAGTTTACTTTCTCTCAAAAGGATGTTCTCAAATAAAAAGAAAAGAATGAATGACTTGGGCCAGTTTAATATTAATATGTGTTTAGAGAAAACATTTCCACATCAGGTAATGTGTAGGAAAATGTAACGTATGTCCCCTGTGCTCGATCAGTTGTTTAAAGCAAGCATGCAGTGACATCACAATATTTTTCCAACTATTAAGCTCTTAGGCTCACACCTTTAAAGATTTTATAAGCAAAATTTTCCTGAGTAAGGTGGCAAGAAGCAAAAAATGTTTTAGTTGGCATTTTACAGGACGCAGATCAGTACTGTGCATCAGTTTCTCAGATGAGGAAGTGGGTTGAAAGGAGATCGTGAGGCACTGGCAATGGCGCCAGCATTAACAGGAAAGAGAGGAGGATCAGGAAAGAAACAGAAGATACAAGCTATAAGCAAAAAAAGAAAAGTAAGGACAAAGAAGAGGGAAGTGAAGAACAAAAGAAGACCGTGGATTGAAGTGTGATGATCAGGAGATTAGAGCGAGTGACAAGAGTTTGTAGAGAAGAGCATCCAAAACACAATAATTTTTAATTCAAAAGAACTAGTGAGATAAAACAAAGAAGGAAAGAAAAAGATAAAGGTCGTTTTTATAACAAGGGATGTAGTTAAGCAGAAGAAATCTGGATTAGACAAACTAGAAATGAGAAAGAGATCCTCCATCGGTGTGGGGTGTTTTAGATCCCCTCATGCCCTTTACATTTCATGAGTCAGTGGATTCTAATCTTTCCACACGAATGAACTGTTGCGTTATTATCTTTGAGCTTTTTAAAACATAATTATGTTGTTTTCTCCCGCATAAGTCTAGTTATTGAAATAAAACAGAAAAGAAGGCTTTAGACAGCTCAATAAATGTGTAATTGAATAATAAAGTAAATAAATCTTTCTATTTAGTGTATTTACGAAAGCAATCCGAACGTTAAAAAATTTTTAAAAAGTTACTCAAGATTCTGACAATCCAAACATTTTTTTCTTGTAATAAAAAAAAATATTGCAGTTGCATGGAATAAAATAGAGGAACAGAGCTACATGTTGAGAGCGTAGGTAATTCTATCAACCGCTAAAGAGAGGATGCGGTGCTCTTCCCGAATGAAATAAATATGGCAAGTTCCATTCAAAAAGATAAATATGAAGAGGAAAGAAAGCAAAATAGTGAAGTACATGCAGACTTTTTTTAAAATTAAATGTTAAAAGTGCGCTTGAGAACGGATGACCCCAACGTGTTGTCTGAGAAGCTGAATAAACTCCTTTAATCAGAAACAGATATTTTTTTATTTTCTTTATTTTTATGAGGAGATCTTAACAGTCAGCATGATAGGAAGTCAGTGTCTCGCTCAAAGATACGGGTATAACAGCGAAAAAGCATTGACATTAAGAACAAAGACTATCTTGTTGACTCTTATAAACAAAACCAATTTGCATTCTCTGAAAGGAAAGGACATTTTCACCACAGTTAAAGGACAAATATTGGAATCATAAAAGATAATGAAACTAATAAAACTGCAGAGATCTATATAAATATGTATGATTGAAGTTGTTAGCAGCCTCTACGTTTTATTCTTGTTGGAAGCAATGAGATTTTTTTAACTTTCTAAAGAGGAAAACAAAGCAGAGTTGAACTCGTTGCTTAATTGCAAACCTACTGTTAACACTGCGTGTAGAGAGATCCTTAGTTTAATGAGAGAGACCTTTTTCCATGCAATCTTGTACCTCAAACGGTATTGACTTTGGCATTTCCTAAATATTCTTAGTTGAGGTATATATCGGCATTCTTAAATATAATAGTATTGAAATAGTTCTGCCGAGCTCTCATTCAAATATAAAATGCAAGCACTATACATTATAATTACACGTTATTATAGGAAAAAAGATATCTTTCAGGAATTGTTAGTACAGCAAAAACTTTGTAACTTACTCCGTGCTTGAACTAGGATGGAACTCATGATAAAATTAACCCACCTTTAAATATAGAGAATCTTTCAAAAAATAATTTAACATGGTCAAATTATTGTCAATGGCACGCTAATAGAAGAGTTAAAAGGAAAAACAGAAAAAAATTCGTCCGCATTCAGACTTCTATGAAAGTTATATAATATAGTCAGTAGAGCGTTGGGTTGATCTAACAGAAAAGCGGGTTTGAATCCTTGCTTAGACTATCCGGTGGTGTGATCGAGTCTGATCTAACTTGCCTAGCTTTGGTCTGACGGGAGCTCAATAGTCTCTGCAACTATAGAGTTTATAACACGTGCATAACCCGTGCCTCTAGACTTATGCAAGATCAAAAGCAGACAATAACATCAACACAAAATGGAAAATGGGTTTTTTAAGCAAGATATATTACATCATTATCAGGATTATCTTTCCATTAAATTCATGCATTAGGATCGCTAGGATGTTTGTTTTGTTTTCTTTTACTTTGATTTTTTTTTTTTTTGGTTATTTGTTTTTTGTTTTGTTTTTTTTTTGTTTTTTGTTTTTTGTTTTTTGTTTTGCATTGTTTTGTTTTGTTGTTGTTTTTTTTTTTTTTTTGTTTGTTTCTTTTTTGTATGTGTGTGTTTCATTCTTGACTTATTTATTTCGGATTTTTTGGGTAAATACCAGAATAGTTTTGAACAAGTTTGAATGCAACCAGACAAAAAAACTAGAGGTTTCAACTTATTGGTGCTTGCATCCTCACAACAATCGCTGGAAGCTTCAAAGGATAAGAAGAGTACAGGAAAATAAAAGACATTTCAGTTACTCACCTCAGCTTGAAGTAAAGCTGATTTGTGTTAGCTCAAAATTTTTAATATGCCTTTAAAAAGATAATAAAGCTAAAGAATCTTAACTTGACCTTTGGGTGATACTGTATAAGAGAATTGTCTTTCTTCTCTAAAAGTAGTATTTGCTGCAAGATTTCGGAATAGCTAAATTTTATATTGATTTTTAAGCATCTTCTAATGGAAAAAATGTTATGAAATTCATATAACAAATGTTGAAAATTTTTTAAATAATAACTTTTATATTCATAAAAACTCGCAATGAGGTGAGTAAAATATTTACCTCTACAATTTTTGGTGTTGTGTGGAGGCCAACTTCTTCTCACGTTATAGTCCTTACCAAGTAAACTTTCACGCAAATGACTCTACAAAAAGAAGTTTGTATTTTATAGAAATTAAGTGAGAAACTATAGGGAAGCATACATTAATGCTAATTATAGAATTTCAGCCTTGCCATGTAATGTTAAAATTAAATCCCAGACTCAGACGAAGTATGCTGTACAATACATTCCATATAAAAGCATAATTAAATTCGATTAGAAACATACCATACAAGATAATTAGCAATATCTAGTCCCAGTAAATTATGCTAGTAGCTATTTCCAGCAGTAATTTATGGGGAGAAGTTTATACATTGCTATCACTGAAGATCGGATCCTTTGTATGCCTGGGTCTATAAATTTTACCCAAAAGCGCACGAAGGCTAAAACTTAGCAGGTAAGAGCTCGGAAGATTCGGCCTATAATTGCACGTGATTCATGCGCCTTTGAACCCTTATGCCCTGTCGCCTGACAATCTTGTCTCAAGTACATTTATTTATGTACTTTTAGATATGATGCTTTATCAAAAGTGCAAAGTAATAGGCCATAATCCTGTAAATTACATTTTAGACCAACAACAGATACATTGGCATTGTGAGCGAAATTATAAAAGAAAACTTTAAAAGTCTTTCAGCACTTAAGAATCTCTGAAACGTCAGAAGCTCTGAGAAACAAAAGTGTGTTTGATGTCTTTAGAATTGGCATAATTTATTTATTTATTTAACATTTTACTGTAAACAAAATATCATTGTCATTAACCTTTTTTCTTTCTTACTATCGTTAAAAGTATTTTATTCAGAAAAGAAAAACCATAATTCATCGTATTTGTATTTGTTTCATGTAGAAGCAATAACTAAGACTGTCATGGCATTAAGCTAGTTGTTTTCTTATAAATATGAGTCTCCATTTTGTCACAATGTTCCTTCTTTTAAATTCCAAATGAGATCCTTAGAAAGTTAGAATGAAGAATAACAGTTACAAATAAAGGGAAATGATTTTTATTACGTAATCCGTCTGTTAATCTTAAGCTAAATAACTTAAACCTAACTCCTCTCTATTTCAATAGCAGTTTATACGTTTTTAACCTCAACAAAGGAGATAAGTAGCTCGGAACCTGCAAAAGGTGAAATACAAAACTACTTTTTTTTTCTTCATAGTAATAGTATTAGCCTATTCTGATTGACCGATTAACTCACAAGATAAAGAAATTACCTAACCAAATTACATAAAACATTTCTTATTAGTTTACTATGTAAAAGGACGGCTGGCTCAACGATGTGGCAACTAATGCGCTGATAAACCACACAATGGTTACGTGTAACAGTTCTATTTTGACCATATTCTATCCGTCGCTAGGGTGATCATTATCATCATCAACTAATAGACTTGAAAAGGGCAATAAAAGTACAAGAAAATTATTTACCATATCATATTCTTCAAAATCACTACTCCCTTGGTCCACGTGCATCCTCAAGAGAGTCTCAATGGATCTTGACTTGACAGCGTGATGTCTCGGAATAGAATGGTTTCTGATTACACATCCGTTCACGTGGAATGGCGGCTTCACTGAGGAGCGCTAATGGGGAAGGACGTCAACAAAGGTTGACTCCCCAAACATTATGAAATATATCTGCTCTACTCTTTTGAATGAAAGCGCCTTATAACCTATAGCAAAACTGCTAAATTAATTTAGATTCTGTTTATTTTTTCATCACCTAATTATCTTCATCTTATTACTCTCTTGTTTTTAACTCACCGGTTCTGTTGTTCGTAAAATAATTTTGCACTGTTGATGTGGAAGCAGTCATTAGTTTGTTTTTTTTTTTTGATTGCTGTAATGAAAAGGAATGCTATAATAATAAAAGGAACATTAGTGGTAGTAGTAGTAGTAGTAGTAGTAGTAGTAGTAGTAGTAGTAGTAGTAGTAGTAGTAGTAGTAGTAGTAGTAGTAGTAGTAGTAGTAGTAGTAGTAGTAGTAGTAGTAGTAGTAGTAGTAGTAGTAGTAGTAGTAGTAGTAGTAGTAGTAGTAGTAGTAGTAGTAGTAGTGGTGGTGGTGGTGGTGGTGGTAGAAGTAATAGTAGAAGTAGTTGCAGTGAAAAAGATTTATCTTTGCAGTTACATTGTATTGTTAAGGATAATAGTTATTGAAGAAAAAATTTGTTTTCCTTATCAAAAAGAGGAATAGAAGAAGGATAGAAAATGTAAAAAATAAAATAGAGAGAAAAAGGAAGGAAGGAAGAATGAAGAGAGAAAGAAATCAGTGAAATGAGAGAGATGGAGAGAGGAGAAAGGAAAAAGTTAGTAGGGGGATTGAAGATCAAAGCAAAACAAGGGTTTCCGTATTGAAATTAATCTTGGTGCTCTTCTTCCGCTCTTCTTAAAAGAGTTGATGCTAGTGCTAAAGGGTAGGGTTGAAAATGACTAAAGCAATGCTTGGATAGAAGTAAGGCGACTCACTACCCTGAAGTTAAACGAAGTGAAAATTAAGTGTTTATATCGGCTCATCTTTTTATTTTATTACTTTTTTTTTCCTTTTTGGGCATTTCAGCCTCAACCTCAACACTCGCCTTGTCAAGGAACCCTAGAATCTCCGTAGACTCTGTGGGTTGCTGCAATATTTGATCGACCTCACAGACTGGCACGGTTCTACAGGTGGCGAGGGTTTAGGGCGTTGTAACTGTATAAAAGTTGTAAAAAGGAAACAGAAACGTATCTTGAAAAAGAAGAAGGCACGAACGGTGTCTCAATTTTCAAGAAACATCTTTGTCAAATAGACTCGTCATCTGTTATTGAATGTGCCATCTTTCAAGAAGAGTTTTGAAAATAAATTGAACATAGAAGAGCTTAACGCATTTGAAAGGTTTTAAATTTGTAGATTTCCTCAAGCCACAATGATTTTTCGTAGCAGTCCTGAATCCTGCCAAAACCACAAGATACGTTTAGATATCCGAAGTACTATTTTGCTTAACAATATGTTTCAATAATATCTTTTTTTTTAACTTGAATCTGTACACTTCTTGGCTTTCAAATTCGCCTCATCGCTTTTAGAAAGTCTAGGTTCCTTTTGCAGATGATATTTCTTCATATGCTACCAAAATCTCTGGCCGATTTTGATAAGATTCAACGCGTAACGCCTTAAGGATGCATTGCATCCCATGCCTAAAGTATTAGCTTACGATCGTCTGAAATTTGTTTTAGGATTATTCATGGAAGCCTTAAAGAAGAGCTGAATTATTTTTACGGGTAAAATCCTATTCCTTGTCTTATTGTGAATAAATTTATTTTATATCAAATTAAAACTTGATTCTATGCCCTTTTTTATTACCAATTCTTCCCAAGTCGTCATTTCATCAAACAAATCCTAACATGAAAAATTTAGGCCGGGTGGTTCTATTGTTGTTTTCCTATTGTTGTTGATGTTTCTGTTTTTTATTATTTTTTTTTATAGCTTCTGGTATTCCTGATGTTATGTCTGTTTTGTTTCGACCTTAATGTGTTAAATTGAAATTTTGTTAGGGATTTTATTATTTTACTTGCAAAAATATTGATGCTTTACATTTGAAAGCCTTTCTGTGAGACTAAACAAAGAGCAAGGTTTACTCTCGGATGTTTTATAGATTATTAAATTTTGAGTGCGTGTGTTTTATAACGTCACTTCTGAACGATTTCTTATTTTAATTGTTTCGTTTTCTTTTTCTTATTTGTTTCCAGGGCTTTTTCTAATACCAAACATTTACTCCATATAAATAAATCACAGTCATCCTTCTCTATCCTTCTAATACCAAACAAACGTAGTTGCTAACGTTCTAAATTTATTTTTATTATTTTATGGAATAATCCTAACGGACGGCAAATTTTATATGCCAGCCGGATATAAAGTAAAGGAGGACTCCTTATTCTCTATCCGCTCTTCTCCATAATTCTCATAATGAATTGGTCATTTTAAAAAAATTGAATGAGAGAGAGACAGAGACAGAGACAGAGAGAGAGACAAATAGAAACAGAGAGAGAGAGAGAGAGAGAGGTGGAAAGGAACATGGATTCATGATGCAAAAGTTATATGGCCTGAAGGTCTATCTTCGATTGTTAACTTTGGATTAAGAATTCTTCAATTGTGTGGTTTCCTTCATAAATAAATGACGGGTTTTTCTCAGCTTTTCCGACAACTTGGAGAGAGAGGTAAACAAGAGAACATGTCATGATGACCTCAGGAGCAAAAGAGTAAAAATGATCATTTCCCTTTTCTTTTTTACATACCAGTGGACACATTTATGTGACAAATAAGTGAAGTGCACTATTTTAATGCATCACTTTGTAAAAAGCAAAGAATACCTCAGAACATGATGCAAATGTTCATTTTAAAGAGACGATACAATAGAGAGAGACATTCACGTCGACTTCTCTTCATATTACTTAGTTTTTGGTTCTTTGCAATTTCTCTCATCTTTATTAGCATCCTAAGTGTCTTTAAAAGCATTACAAATTTCAGTTAATCTTATTGAGCGCTTATTACTGTGAGGAAAACTTCACTGTTTGATGTATGTTTTTTAACATATTATTAGAGATGATGAAGTCTGGTCCCTAATACTTTCAGATTTTTAGAACCAGCACAGACATCCAAACTTTTTCTTCCTTTTATCACATCCAAAGAGCAAAAGGAGAGAGTGTGTATGTATGTTTGGGCTAAGTGGGATCTGAACACAAATTGAATGTAGGGATAAAGAAGAGGAGGGAGAAAGCAGAATGTAGACTTTAAAGTTCATCGCCATAAAAGTTTTGCCTTCAACCCGGGCTTTGTCGGGGACATCTCGCTTCCTCGTTGCTCGTGTATGTCAGACAGTACATGTACAAGTTAATCAATGTTTGTTATAGTGCGTTCTACTTTCATTACACAAAAGAGTTGAGTGCTACCGCCTACGCTCATTCAAGACTCAGTTTGATTTAATACTGTTAATAATTCTTCTGTTTGACATTTAAGTGTTACCTGAAACACAGAGATACTGCTGCTCACAAGATTATCAGATTTAATGGTTTTTTTTCAAACATCTTTATATTTAGAAGTTTTCAAACAAGCAAATCGGATATGACAGACAGTGTGATGTACGTCTCTGCACTTAAATTGTACCTTCAATCAGGTGAGCACCTAACGAAGCTTTGATGAAGATTAACTCAGAGTTGTTTTTAGCTTTATTATAGGCCAAGCTGTGCAAACGTTCACTTTTCATCTCTTTATTTCATTGACTTTTTATTTTAAATTATGGTCTTCTTCCCAAAAATTTAAAAAACAAGCATAACTGCCTTGCAACTATCGGTCCAAATAGACATTTTTCCCATTCTGGTAAAATGGAGGAGTATAGTGGGAGTTTTATTTGACTGCTTCTTTTCCTCTGAGTCTTCTTGACTTCTCAAATAATTTTTTTATTACGTGACCACAATGAATCTGGTATTTCAATAATCGTATAGGATACGTTTTCATCACAAAAGAGGAGGATTATAAAATAAATAGCCTATTCTTTAACTGTACGAGTATTTCTATTAGTATCACAAAGTCTACATCTTTTTACGGGAAAGTCTGAAGAAGCAAACTATATTTTACATATTCATCTTGAACACAATTTACCCAAAAACTGCAATTTTAGCTTGTTTAAAGAGATATTGTTTCTGCTTGATAAGACTATTCTTGAAAGACTGCCGTAATGTGTAAAAATCATTCTCTCTTTCGTCTTCAATTATTTTGCATGGGATGTTAACTCATAATTAAAGAAATAGAGAACCGCCCAAAATCCAAATCAAATCGTAACCCAATACTCTTCGGTTTCCACGCCTAGAGGTTTTCATGAGAATTGATAAGAGAAATTGGTTGACTGTGTAAAATCTAAAGTTATATATAGATCCTTTAAAACAGTCATTATTATGCAGTTTTAAATGAATGAGTGGCTACGATTTCTCGCAAGGCAGTTATACTTCAGGCACGTTTTGAGGGAATTCATAACACTCTAATTTGCGTTTAAGAGGATCTTAGAAATAAATTTGTAAATTAGCTGTTGTCAAATATTAGACGGTCTCAAACTCGTCTTTCAAGTATATACACGCAGTCGCTGTTTTTAGAATTTTTTATTATTATTTGTCATCTGGCCTTTAAAAATGAATAAGCCTCTGCTGATAAAAGTTTCCTTCCAAAGCATATTTCATTTAGACTGACCAATTTTCTCTCGATCGCTTTGAAACAAGTCTGGGTTTATAATGCGTTCGTTATAAATGATATTTATATATATATATATATATATATATATATATATATATATATGCCTTTTTCATATCTTGAATATAGATTAATGCTTTTAGTCTTTATCGCTCTTGGTTTGTTTTGTTTTTTTTTGTTTTTTTGTTTTTTTTGTTTTTTTTGGTTTTTGGTTTTTTTCATTTCATGTGAAATTTTAAAAAAAGTAGTTAACCAACCGCATAGAATTTGCGCTTTAGTCATGCTAAACAAAAATTTTGATACGAGTCATTTACCAATTGAATGCCTGTTTTACTGAATGTATACAAATTAACTGAAATTGTATATTTATGGAAAAGCTGTGTGTCAATTTCATTGCGATGTCGATAAATGGCATATACCTGTCAATCTTTTCCTGTTATCTCTTTTGTGCTCTTTTATTAGGTTAGTTTCTTAGACTTTATGTATTTCTCTCTGCCTCTCTCTGTCTCTCTCTCCCTCAAAATATATATATATATATATATATATATAAGAAGGAAACCCTTTAGATAATGGAAATAGCCTATCAGTGAATTTTATCAGTGAACCTACTAAAGTTGCATCCACTGGGATTCCCCAATTGAAACGTGAATAACCAAAATGTTGCTAGTTAAGTGAAAATATGTTTTAAAAAGTATGTCGGTGGAAATTATGTTTTAAAAACATAATTGTTCTTCTTTCGCGGTTAGTTCATTATTTCGGTGTTAATTAAAGAGAATGAATCTAACAACCGTTGCCATGTCAATAGTAATAATTTATGATTATCAGATTTTTTGTAAAGGCTTTTTAAATCTAGAGTTTGTACTATTTTCTACTTTTGTGTATGTATGTACCTTCATTTGTCTATCAATATAGACATCTTTCACTTTTTTAAATATGTAATTATTTAGGGACAAAATGATTATTTGTAAGTACATATATATATATATATATATATATATATATATATATATATATACATATATATGTGTGTGTATATAATTTTATTCCTACTTACTACCCATTCAACATTTTTTAAAATACTAGTTGCACTCTTACACAATTTTTCTATAAGGCTTTTTTAGAAAACAATCGGATGTCAGTATAATTATATCCGAAGTGACAATCTTGTTTTCTTGTTAAAAGTCATGAACTCTGTTCAATAATCAGATGAAAATTAGGAAAACTTGGACAGGCTAGAAGTTATTTAGAGCTTTGATATTTTTTTTTTTGTTTCGAAAGTCGCTCGAGATTGATAATGGTAGTAAAAGAGAAAAAAAATTTTGTTCCTTACATTTCAGATTTATTATATTTGATATTCTGCCTAAATCTAAATCGTCATAACACTATTGCCTGGAAATCTGCTTGAGAAGGAACCCCTACAGATAATAGAAATAGCCTATCAGTGAATTTTATCAGTGAACCTACTAAAGTTGCATCCACTGGGATTCCCCAATTGAAAAGTGAATAACCAAAATGTTGCTAGTTAAGAGAAAATATGTTTTAAAAAGTAGGTTGGTGGAAATTATGTTTTAAAAACATAATTGTTCTTCTTTCGCGGTTAGTTCATTATTTCGGTGTTAATTAAAGAGAATGAATCTAACAACCGTTGCCATGTCAATAGTAATAATTTATGATTATCGGATTTTTTGTAAAGGCTTTTTAAATCTAGAGTTTCACTATTTTCTACTTTTGTGTATATATGTACCTTCATTTGTCTATCATTATAGACATCTTCCACTTTTTTTATTATCTGTAAGCACATTAAAAACACATTCACTGAATTTTTTTTGTTTTTGTTTTCTTCCGATAACCCAGTAAACCCATAGTAATCTTACTAATCTTGGCATAGTTAAAAGCACTTATTATAAAGGCATTTGAGTGCCTACAAAACAAGCGTGCAATATAAGCTTTGTTTTGATTTGAAGTGTTAGTAAGACATAGTCTTGATGTCTCTTTAGCTTAACGAAGCTTTATTGTTGGTCTCTAAATTATGTATTTGCAAAGGATAAGCCTGACTAATTTATATACATACATATATATATATATATATATATATATATATATATATATATATATATATTCCTTTTATATGAAAACCTATTTTCGCACTTACAACCCAAACCACTTTTTTTAAGAAAAAGATCGCAGTTCTTACATTCGCCAGACTTCTCTTTTGCGATAAACTAGCCTTGCAGGGACGTGACCGATTTTTATTGGCGCTCAATCACGTAAAGTCAGATCCAAAAATGGCTTTTATCCCCAGCCGAATTTCCTAACGCTATCAAAGGCTGGACCTTGACATAATCGCCAGATCTGATTGTGCAGTAGGCACAATGAGGGAGCTGAGATACTGATATCACCCAGAAAGCGTCAAGGCTAAATTTGCACACAAATATGACAGCGTTTGCTATTATTATAATGCAGAACAGGATATTCATGTCTCAGTATTATTATATGATCGCGTTGTTAAAATGGCTTGTTTGTTCACTTCTCTTCCTGTAGTCGAGTATCAGCTGGGCTAAAGTAGCTTTATTATGCAGAGCAACTCGTAAGTCATTAGAATTAGTTCTGCTGATCGAGTAAATCTTAGATACTAACCAAATATTTGTTTTACAGCTTTATGTTTTAGAAAAAATAAGTTACTTTGGTTAGTTTTCGGTGTTTTCTGGTGGATTTTCTTTTTTTTTTTCGAAGGGAAAAAAGGAGGTGGAGAGGGAGAGGAGCGGTAGCAGAGTATGAACAAGGAATGAAACATAAACCTAATTACCCTACATTTTGCATGACCCAAGTAGTGTTTCCTTATGGCTGTCAAAAAAATACACTCATAAAAGGAAGCAATACAGAAAAAAAATCGCTCTTTTGCTGTTAAATGAGAGAAGTCGCTCAAACAGTTGCCCTCAAAATCATCGAATGGAGTTTCTCTGATATGATTCAGTATTTTTTTTATTAGAAGTCAATAACTCTTTTTAACTTTTTGTAACGTTTTGAAGATAGTAAGATTTTAGTGAACATGCTTTTATTTGCAATTTCAATATTAAAAAAAGGAAATGTTTTTAAGATTCTCTTCATTTGAGATGTATATGTGAACGGCAGAGATTCATAAATTTAAATCTATCTTTTCATGATTAAATTGAAAATTAGTCATCAACATATATAAAGCAGTTTCTCTTGATACTGTATTTACAGTATAGTAATACACTTACATTCGTACGGTATTGTTAGATGCTACGTAGTTAAAGGGCAAAAATAGAGGTAAAACTGAACCATCATCAAGCTCAGGTCTGTGGGAGTGGACAATCCCGATATAAATTACATGTATATGACATACCCTTGATTTTATAGTATATTAATATTTGAAATATTAGAAATGCTTGCTCGTGCAAACTATAGGTTCTATCTCCGGGTTCTGTGGGACACATCCATTATTTTTTAGATTGAACAACGTCTTTATACATATGTGTGTGTGTATATATATATATATATATATATATATATATATATATTATTTTTTATTATTATTATATAATCCATTTCAAAGGAAAAATCGGGAAGATAATATTATACGTTCTTAACTTTGAGAGAAAAAAGAAAAATATCTTTAACTTAGAAGTTCACACAGATTTGATCAGGTCAATGACTTGGTTCTGGCATAATGAGGAATATTCCATCGGTGGAGGTATGGCGGTTATCATTGAACAGGCGTGTGCCAGGACTCGCTAGGCTGGAACTCATCATAGTACACTGGAAGATTTGCGTAAGGTCCCCTGACAAATGTGATTAACCCATGAAGCGCAGGAACGGAAACCCAATTTTCCATAGCCCCTCTCATTCCGTATTTATTACTTCCTCCTACGTGTTGCTGGCCTTGAAGAGAACTATCAAGTAGTGCATCCATCGCCACTAGTCTTAGACTAGTATTAGGAACAGCTTCTTTTGTTTACTACAATACTTTGAATAGTAACGTTACAAAAAGATGTGTATGTCTTGAGGAGACAAAAAATAACGAGAGGCCAAGAGCTCCTTCTTGTTTGCCAAAAGAGAAAAAAAAAGTGTAGGTATGGAAAGGGGGGTGAGGGGACAGGTTGGAAAGAATTTCGAGGCAATGCTTTGTTAGTTATAAAAAGAATATTTTTTTACACATTGACAGAAATGAATATCCGATAAAGAGCTGATCCTGACAACCAGTACATTTATGACTATATTAAAAGAATGGCAAAGTGAGGACCACTGCCGAAAAGAAAGGATTTAGCTTATGATGGGACAACCAGTTCTTTTGAGTTAAATGCGACTTTGAACTTCGCGAAAAGAATAGGGGTTTCCTGTTGAGTTTTTAAATCCCCCTCTTTGATTTATTTGTATATATATAGCCCGGCCATACAAAAAAAGTGATCTCAGGCCTTTTTTTCTTATCATGAAAGCCTCTGTGTGGAGAAGGACGGAACTTAACGATGAGGCCCCTTGACTCACCCACCGACGGCTTAAGGGAATCAAAGCAACGAGGGATGTTTCTGCGGATACAAGGGCGGGCGGTCTAACTCGAAAGCATCTCAAGGCCCTTAAAAAATTGCAAGATACTAGTTTTGCTTCATAATATTTTTTTTCCTCATATATCTCGCCTTTTCCAATAACCCACTTGATTAAATTTGACTCAATTATTTTATCCTTTGAAGAATTTCGATACTGTATAGATTTTTTTATATTGAACAATTATTATATATTTCTGTCCTATGATAAAATTTGTTTGGGATCAATGCAACCTTATCATTTTATTGCAAAGAATTAATCTGAGTGCGATCTCACAGCACCTAAATTCGATCGTTATCTTCAAATTATTCTTTAAAATTACATGAAATTGAACTTCCCATTCTTTTGTATACCACCTAAAAGACTAAGAGAATCATGACCAGATTTGATGATTTGCTTTGTGGAAATTTAAAGAGTTTCAAATCACTCCAAAACTATTTTCATTGTAGTCGACAAAACATCGAAGAGTGGCTTTTTTTCAAGCACATCGTCTTTTATTCAATGAAGAAAAATCCGTTGTGGCGATTTGTGTTGTAGAATTAAAAGTTTGTTGTTGTTTTTTTCTATGATGTCATCGATTCATAAGCAGTTTTGATAAAAGAACTTGAGCGAGATGGCATAAGTCCTAAGATTTGATATAAAAATTTTCTAAAACCTTCCTAGATTAGATTAGAAACCTATCAGTTCGTCATGAGAAATGTGTAGCTTCCATGACGCTTGACGCTGATCCGTCTGAGCCGATTTAAAACGATTTCCTTAATATTCAATCAAAGCTTTCAAAACAGCTGCAAAGTTCAGCTTAAACCCTTAAAGTTCCTGAAATAATACAAAATAAAATCTGCTTTGCGTATAAAATTTTAAAAGTGATCGTGTGACTGTTTGCAAATAATAAATAAAAAATGAAATAAAAATGTTTCCCTCGTTTTTAAAGAATGGCAAACAAAATCATTCGGGAATAGTAGTAGTAGTAGTAGTAGTAGTAGTAGTAGTAGTAGTAGTAGTAGTAGTAGTAGTAGTAGTAGTAGTAGTAGTAGTAGTAGCAGTAGCAGCAGCAGCAGCAGCAGCAGCAGCAGTAGTAGTAGTAGTAGTAGTAGTAGTAGTAGTAGTAGTAGTAGTAGTAGTAGTAGTAGTAGTAGTAGTAGTAGTAGTAGTAGTAGTAGTAGTAGTAGTAGTAGTAGTAGTAGTAGTAGTAGTAGTAGTAGTAGTAGTAGTAGTAGTAGTAGTAGTAGTAGTAGTAGTAGTAGTAGTAGTAGTTGTTGTAGTAGTAGTAGTAGTAGTAGTAGTAGTAGCAGCAGCAGCAGCAGCAGCAGCAGTAGTAAAAATTTAATAATAATCCATGTAGACATGTGATTATAAACGTATAAATAGGGTTGGTATTGGAAACACATTTTTTTACACAAATAATTGTCATCTATCATATCTGACGTATCTATTCTATATTTTTCTGTGTGTTTCATTAAGTGAAAACATTGGTTGCTAAGGAGAAACAGCTTCTGAAGTTCGATTTGACTTCGATTTTTTCAAAATTTGTGTCAGTCAGAATGTGCCTACCTTACCAACTTTAAATCGTAATATCTCTGGCTACAGATAAGATAGAGCTATTATTTTTTTCACCCACTTAAAGTGAAGAAACAAAGCTTTGACATGGTACCCATAACTTATAATACCAAAAAATCGACTTGTGCCCGATTCACCCTGGTTGCCTCACAGATGTTAGTGTGTGTGTGTATAAAGGAATCGGGGGGGGGGGGGGTAAGCCGTGGACGTTTTAAAAGACCAAGTAACAATTTTTCATTTTCAAAGAGCTTTCGAAGGAATAATTTTTGTAATAATTATCCACAGATTGTAGGCTCTTCCAACAGAATTTGCGTAGAAGTAGATAAATTCAGGGACATTTTTCTATTTCATTAATGCTTAAAACAATGTTTTTAAGGACAAATTTAGATCATTAGTTTTATCTATTGAATCTTATATATAATTGCAAATAAAAATATTCACTTACTTATGTTCACAAGCAAAACATTTTTTAGTTTCTAAATTATTTCTTTTTTCATAATATGTATGATTATAATTTAATGAATACATGTTTGTGACTTCAACAAAGCTAAATTCTGGTGGGATATCCTTTTTAGGGAAAAAAATGTTTGAATAAAAATGTAAAAATTGAAAGAAAAAAAAAAAACCGACGCATGTGCCTATTTAAAGAGTCAAAACTGGAAAACTGCATCAGCAGTTAACTTTCTTTTAGGGTGTCTTTGAGTAAAGTCATACAGCTCTGCAACAAAAAAAAATTCCTTGGTACCTGGTATTCAGCTCAAACGCCAATTAAAATACATGTATAGTTTTCAGATTATTGTTTCTTCATGATGATAATTGCTTCAAGCAAGTTTTATATCGTTTATTTAAAGGATAACACGCCCTTTACCTCACAAGATTCTTTTTGATTGGAGTCAGTGATCAGCATTCCTGTCAATTGAGATAATTTAATATACAGACACAACGTACAAAAATTGTAAGATAAACAGTAAAATGAACAGGAAACAAGCTTTGATCTCATAACTGTGTCAAGAAAAAAGGACTCTGCATGATTAATACAGTCACTATTCAACTGTAAATATTGCTTAACCTATATCAATGAAGATTTTTATATAGATTTGTTTTGAATGTATCTTGATTTCCATGCATCATTTTTCCTGTTTAATGCATTTTTGTAGTTAGTTCTAAAATTGAGAACTATGTATGATCAACTAACAAAGCTGAATTGTTGCCACTTAGATAGACTGCACATCTTTAAAGAAAATACACTACTTTTACTTCGATTTGTCTCTAATTGTTGTTTATGTCACATGTGAAAAGAAAAGCATCAATTACAGTAATATCTCTTTGCTTACATGTTTATAAGCTATTCACATCAACCGATGAGCATGGGTCAGGATTTGTCTTGTACTTTTTCCCTATGTTTTAAAATTTAAAATTAATTGACTGACATTTTGTAAAGTTTTGGAGTCCTAAGCTTTTTCCTGTGGGATTTTTTTGTCAGTAAGGAAGGCAGTCTCATGTTCCTACTGGAATAATTAGAAATTATTGTTTCTATACAAATAATTTATAGAAAGCATGTCTTTCATAATTAAAAGTAGATTTTCTGTATGCTCTCAACTTCTATTTAAACATTAAGATTACCAAACTTAAATTTTTCAGAAACTGATAACAACTAAATAAACATTAACAAATACAATTATTTAGCAACAAAAGAAATATAGACGATAAAAAATTTGAAGAAACACAGCAGCTTTTATTGCAACATTGAATGCAAAGCAGTAAACTGAATTAGATACTGGACTTGAATTGTTTCATAAAGAACTTTAAAAAAAAAAAAAGATTTATATGTTCTTGTGCAGATATGCTTTCTATTTCTTGAAATACTAATGTTTTCTCCTCATTCTTCAATGATTGTTTCTACGAAAACATTTTCATCAAATCTGTTAATAGCATTGCCTGATGAAATTGAATGTAGCTGTAAAGAACACAACCAAACGAAACAAATTACATACATACTATTTTTTCGATGACCATAATTGTACTACTTTTTTAACAAAGTTCAAAACAAACATCTCTTTTTTTTTTAATATTGAAGCCATCCATTACCTAAACAAAAAATATCTATCCTAGCACACACATAAAGCTATGAAAATCTTTTGCATAGCAATGGAGAAAATGAACAGAATTTCAGATAGTAATTCCCAAAATGGCAAATATTCCAGCAGAGTTAAAAAGTTGATTGAATTAAACAGGAAATCAAGAAAACTAATTATTGCCGAAACTGGCTGGTTTTCATCACAACTCTTCATGGACCTGATGAGTTGGCAAAGGTTCAGGCTCACTGCATCTTGCAGGTGTGGTAAAGTCAAACTGGTATTCACAGCGGCTAGGCTCTGATGCTCCAGTTAAAATATTCTCCGCTCCACAATGGAAGTTGACCTGGAGGAAAAATCATATATATATGTAATAATATCACAGAGTCTTAAAGAAAAGAACAAATTATAGTGACTGGATAAGAACATGCTTTTTTTTCGTAGATTTTCTTGTACTTTGTGCTTGCAACTACCGGTATTCAGTTGTTTTTGTTGCTGTGGTTAACAGATAATATTCTACTTTAACTGAAAGTCATCACTGTTTGTTTTTTAATTTTTACCTAAGATGTCTTAAAAAAGCTATGTAAAGCTAGTAGGTATTATTGCACTAAGATTTAATAATATCATCGTCAATGGAATGGATAGATCATTTTACACATGTGGAGATTGACAGGGTGGAGAGCAGTTAAACAAGTCTGTAAACATCTCATTTTTAGTTGATTACACTCCGTGCAATAGACTTTTGTAGTATTTATATTTTTTTTTTCATGCATGAACGTAACACATTTAAATTAAAGAGTCTGGGATAATTTTGAGGGAGACTGAAGAATACTTGTAGTCACTTTGAATGTCCATTTTGTACTTCTGTTGACTTCATGATTTGGTTAAAAATTAAAAGTTTTTGATTGGGTGGCTAGCTTGCATTCAACCCTTAGTATTATATCTCGACTCCTGCTGGGCATTATCAGCCTATAATTAGGAAAATCGATAAGCAAAGAGCAAGAAAACATTAACAAACTCTGATTCCAATTTGAGATCTAGACCTGAGACTAGCGGATCTGGGCTAACAGTTGATTCAAGTTGTGTTTTGTAACAGGATACTTGAGAAAGACCAACAAAAGGCAATTAAACAATTATGATACTCAATTTGGATATGACTAGGAATATCCACAATGATTTAGTCATCTCCAACAAGCCAGACAGTCAAGCCTTATCCTCTACAGCACTTAAATAATTGTGTCAAAGATTAATTATCGAGCTGGCAATGCCACAAAATGTATCTGCCGTGTCACAAAAAGAGAGATACTAGAACAATTGCAATGATGGACAGGAAACACAGCAGATGTGAAAACATGACAGAGGGATTGGCAAATGGCTAACTGGAGGAAGAGTGACAGAAGTATTGAAAGCAACTGGGGATCAAAAAGTGTGGAAGAAAATTATCACCAACAAAACACTCTATGCATATGGTGATGATGATGCCACCCAAAAAAACCCTTTGTATCAAGAATGTATTTGTCATGCCAACCACAAAAGGCACTTTGAAAAAAACTTTTAATTAAGAAATGACTCACATGACACGATCTGTTGGGTCCATTCCAGCAGCCCTGACCATTCTCATACTTCTGGGAGTCATACTTATCTTCCTCAGGACCATACCAGTGGCCCCAGGTTCTGAAAAAAAAAATTTTAAGAATATTAATATAAAAAGATGTGTATCTTTAATCCAAGGTAAAGACCAAAGTCAGGATACCATGAAAAGTGTCTGGTATTCATAATACTTTACAAAAATCATTAACTTTTTTTTTCCATTTCATCAATTATAGTTCTGAGAAAGGAAAAAGTGAACACTTCGGATATCTGACCTATCAGATGTGATCATGCGTTAAAATTCAGACTACAATGTTGGTATACTGTTATTTCAAATTCAATATGTACCATGTTTGTCTCCCAAAATAGTGCAATTTAGCATTGAAATTCTGTATTGATGTAGGCTAAATTGGCAGCTTGTTCCAGTTTTTTTTAATTTTCTGTTCAGAAGTTATAATCTTTGTGTTCTTCATCAGATGTAACTCTTGTCATAATACCCATAGCCATAATAATGGTGTTAGACCCAGTTAAGTAATGAAAAAAATTTTAAAAATTACAAGGGATAAAACTCAAGTTTAAAAATTTACAATGGGTTTGGTCATGGAACCCTTCATAAACTCTTGATAAGGTCCATTATGTTCATTGGGGTTTCATATCTTAAAATCTTTTTCGGTGTTGACCCATGATACAAAAAAACCTTTTCATGATCAATAAGTTTTTAATTTTATTACTGAAGAATTCCTTATTAATTCTGAGAGTTTAAAGCTGATCTATGAAATGAAATGCATCTGTTCTTTTAATAAATAAGAGTTATGCAATCAATGGATTTCAATGACAAATGACAAAAGCCACAAAATTATAGACTCACCCTAAATTGGTCTCTATACCGCCACCTTTAGGTTTCTGAGAAGTTTTGTCAAAGGGGCAAAATTTGTATGTGTATTCTCTATCTGTGAATTCAAAGCATTGTCCTTTGAGAGCAGAGAACTCCTCTTGTGGTCCAAGGTCCATCTCAAGATATTTTTCTATACCCCTAGGAAAAAAAGTAGAAGGAAAACACTTAAAAATAAGTATGAAGTTAATTCAAATCTTTTCCTCCAGTAGATTAGATCATTAATAGTTCTAAAAGTGTTTTGCATCCTTAGGTCTCTCTCAGTTTTATTAAGGTGTAAGTTAAATCAGCACATAATTATTATTGGGCTGGGATTGATCTTTCTGAAGAAAAGGAGGAAAAGAGCAACTGCATCTGCCAAAGGCAGGTGTCTATTACATGGGGATTACGGGCATGCTACTCCCCATTATTTTTTTTTTCAATTAGGAAGCAAATAAACCTCTGAATGCATTTTAGTATCTTTTTGCCCTTCTTTAAGGGATGAAAACTGCTATTCATAAAAGGGCTGAAACTCAATTCATCATGAAAAAGAGGAAAAGGAAGATTTGGAGGTAAACTAGGTAAAAAAAATATTGATAGAGAAGAAATGAGATTCAAAAAGGGAGTTTTTCAGCTCAAAGAAGGAAGATTCTAAGCCCTAAGATATGCAGAGCCTTTTTTTTTTGTAACAGCTACAGCATTATACTTACGTAATTTCTTTCTCTATGTCCTTCACTTTTTCATCTGCTTCATCATAATGTTTCCTTGCCTCATCAGCAGCTAGAATGGACAAAAGATAGAGGTTAACTTAAATGGAGTACAGAAGCTAGTAATTAAATATAAAAACAGAAGAGGAAATCATCATGTAAGCAATCATAATTATGTCATAATTACATTGTCCAAAAGATGTAAACTTGCATCAAAAGACGGAATATTTTTATGAAGGGAGTGTTGTAGTTTCATTCTACAAGTCTTGATGCATATTTATGAAAAGGTATTAACTTATAGAGAAAAAAAAAAAAAAAAAGGAAAATCAGTAAATGTCAAAGCCATGTTGGTTTATTAAAGAAATGACTTAAAAATGTTGAAAATAAACAACTATGATTAAGATACATTATTATTATTTTTTTTCATATTGAATGATAGGTAAATTGTTTCATTAATATCTCAATGAAGTGTGCACTGCCTGTGGTTCTCAAGATTTACCAATCCCACCTGATTTTACAAAAGTTTTGTGCTTGCATTCATTTTAATGCCCAGTTTCCATCAATAAAATGTAGTATGTTTTTAATGTCTTAAAAAATTTAAAAGTGTGGTGAGTCTTTGTGTGATTTTGTATAATTTTAATAAAACATCCCTTGAAAAATACATCTTATTTTTAATGTTGTCATACTTTGCAGTTGTCTCTTTTCTCTTGCAAAGACCACCACGTGGTCAATTATACTTTCTTTTTTTTTATTTGTGTGATCACTTCCAAATCTCTGTGTTTATCAAAACCAAGGTTTTGATTTAAATTTTAATTAAAATTCTAGAGAATTATAAAAGCCATTAGGAAAATTGAGTTATACCTTGCCCTAATTTGTCTTTTTCATGATAAAGTCTTCCTCTGTTTAAACTACATCAGCTATTACAAACCTTGGATTAGCAGTTTGGTCTCTTCACTGTACTCTGGCATCTTTTCTTCTTCATCTTCAGGCTTCTGGAAATTAATAGAAAACTATATCAGAAATTGGACAAATTTCAGTTAAGGAAAACGGACAAAAAAGACAAAAATGGATATGCCCTTAAAAAGTGACTTTGCTGTAAATATATTTTTTTTAATTCTGGAATTTTCGAGTGGATGTTGATGAGAATGGGGTACAAAGACTTTCAAAGCATCATACTGATAATTAAATCCTGAAATCTCATTGAATGATAAGGAATTTATCATTATTTTCACAATTAATCTGTTATTCAAGCTTACAAAAACCTAAAGAGGAAGCCACATAATTATTCACTATAGGCAGTATGCCAAAGAAGGCTGCACCTAATTAATAAAATAAAAAAAATTGCATCAACAAATAAATTTTGTCAGAGTGAAATTGGTTCTTTCTTAATTTTTAAATAAATCCTGCTGAACAATATGCACAATGATAATTGCATCCTGAAATTTCATGAAATGATACAGAATTCATTATTGTTTTCAGAATCAATCTATTATTCAAGTTTATAAAAACATGAAGAGGCAGCCACTTAGTTATATTCCTTATTGTTAGTATGCCAAAGAAGGCTGCACCTAATTAATACAATGAAAAAAATTGATTAAGCAAATATTGCATCCACAAAAAAATATTGTCCGAGCTAATTTTTATTCTTAATTTATAGAAAAATCCTGTGGAACAATATACATATGATCTACAGTAGCTCCTTTTTTCATTTTTTTTTAATATTTTCTCTACTAGAACTAGAAGTATAAAAAAAGGAAAACTTAAAAAAAAAAAGGACATTTTCTCATTCAAGTGACAACTTGATTGCACTGCCTATGACATTTTGGTTTCTTTGTTTTATTAGGGTTTTTTTTTGTCTTTTGAATGTCCTATAATGTATCAAAAAATACATGTTCACAAGGATAAAGAAGTGAAACATAGTCATTTAAAAACAGTTGAGGTGAGAATGGCAGAGCTATAGGACTATGTTGTTTAAGTTTCCCAAGCAGCTTTGTAAAAAGAAATCAAAAACCGTAAATTCTTATTGGACATAATTCAAGCTTCTGGTTGCAGAAAAAAACAAGCACGCCTTCAAAACCAATGTATGCAAGACCTGCTACCATAACATGTATTTTGTAAACAACGAAGCATTGGAACAGAGGTGGTAGTTGATGAAGTCCCATAACCATATAACAGAGATAACATTTACCAAACCATTAGATAGTTCCTGGCTGGTAACCAGGAGAACAGTTCATGCTGTGAAGATGAGATCTCTACTCACATGTTTCTCCTGCTGTTCATTTACATCTACTTTGTCATCATCATCTTCATCATCATCTCCAGGGTAGTCATCTTCTTCTTCATCCTCATCATCCTCATCATAATATTTATCACGATCTTCATCTGGGATAGCAGTGTCTGCAACTCCCTCAGTGATAGCATCTGGATCAGTGCTAACATCTAGTGGCGTGGCCTACATACACACCCAAACAAGCACACATTCACATATATACGCACATGAGAAATGAAATGTTTAACAGATACTACAATCAATTTTTTTTCATGTCTTAAAAAAATCAAATCATAAACAGAGCTCCAATTAGTAATATTAGATTTTTATGTCTTTCGAAATTTTAGAAATGACTGATCCCTTTTCATTCACTTGACTGAAAATGGCGACACTTTATTCCTATTTAACCATTTCAATCCTTAAAGCTTAGGACAACTGAATACAGTAAATAGCTGACCTGCAAAGATTGTCTTAAATTTTATTAAAGATATTCGTACATCAGAAGCACAAAGATAAGATAATATGCTTAAATCTATTAAAATTTATTTCTCTACAGCAGTCAACCATATCTTTTATTTTGAAAACTGCACCTGGTTTCTTATCATGCATTCATGGAGTTTTTATCTATAATATTAAAGCAACGAGCATTTGCTACCAGGACTGGATTACAGGCATGAATCATAAAAGCCCTCCTGGATGCATAATTGTAGGTTAATATGCAGAGAGAACTGGAATGCCATTGCAACCGACAATCTATCAAACTATAGATATTGTTATTTTACAGCTCACAATTGTTTTGTTAAAACATCTCTGTAGGTAGAAAGTTACTTTTACAATTTTTATCAAGGTCTAAAGATGCCAGACTTCTTTCAAGTGGGCTGTCACAAAAATTTAGCAAAAATATCAAGATCATTTTGTACAGTGATATGAAACATGCTTGGCTAAAGATTTCAGTCCTTAAAAATTGATATTGTGGTTTAAATATTTCAACCTACCATGACAATATACAGCACAAAAGAACGTAACCAAGGAAGAAGATTTTTCTAGTATTCAAGATAAAAAGTGGAGCTCTGTTGAACACAAACATACAAACTATAATAGAACGCCACGTATTATGCTATCTTTCATTTACTTTATTCTAAGACCCAAACTCAAAAAGTCATGAAGCTAAAAAAGTCACTTTCTCATGTGCGTATATTTGTGCAAATATGTGCATCTCTAATTTGCAGCAGAATAAGAGGCTGCTTGGGTACTTGCATTGAATAATGCCATATTGCATGTCTGCTTTAGCTTTTTGTAGTTTCACAAAGAAAAGTATGTGCTACACTAGTATGAAATTTTTTACAGCTCCCTTATAATGCTATTCCTAAACTAATACACATTCAATGAAACCTAAAACACACCTGACAAGCGCTTTTATGACAGTTCTTTCAACCTTCAAAAAGACATCTGCTTCCACTAAACTCTATGATGTCAATAAAAGCTGATGCTGGGATCCCACAGTCACTTTAATACACTAATCTCAAAGACTACAATAAACTGTACCTCTATATGTAAAACAGAATCCAGACCTAGATGTTTTTGTCTTCCACGCCCTGTGTTAATTTTGAAATAACCCAATCAAATGAACATTTGAGAGAATGGAGTGGAATAAACTTGTTTACACAGATCCTGAGTTCAGGGGTTGCAGCTCTAAATGCTCACACAAAATAATTGCACAGGATTGTCAGGAAAGGTACATTTTCGATGACTTCATAATCTGTCACTGCTGAGATATGTAAATGAGAAAAGCAGTCTGTGTAGCCATCTCAATGACTTGTTGAGTTGAGAAAGTATTTGAACATCACTTGGTTGTTAAACTCATCATTGTTGTTCTGTTTCAGTTTTACACCCTAACACATTCTAATAGGATGTGCTGGAACTCAACTAAATAACAGTTTCTGTCATAGAGAACACTCTATAGGTGAGACCCAAATTTAACCAGTTCATTGAATTAAATGTGGTGTTGGAGAAGGAATAGGGGCAGGGGGAAGGGAAAGAGAAAAGAGAGAATGGGAAGGGGAAGAGAGAGACAGAGAGAAGACAGAGAGACAGACAGGGAGAGAGTGAGGAAGAGAACTTTATGATGGCCACTAAAAAAAAGAAAAAAATACAGAATGAAAGTCATCAAGCACTAAGTAAAAAAAAAAGAGATAAGAAAGGTACTTTGAGATGCAGATATGTGTCTTTTGCTTTCCTGCCATATTATCACCAGCATAAAAGGTGACAATCTAAATTTTGAGACGAGCTTGTAGGCCTATGCATTGGCAACAAGCATCAACAATTTAACCCATTGATTGCTGGATATAAGTAAATTAAGCTGTGCAAGACTTCAAGTTAAATATGGCAATAGATTTCAACGATATTCTGGCAAATAACAACACAAAACATACAACTTTGCCAGTTTCAGTAATTAGTTTTGGCTGTGTGATGAGTTGTGAAGTGCACATCTATTTTATATGCATGATAAAACAGATGAATCATTTTTGCCTGTTTCAATATCATGACATCCTAGAAATATGAAAGAGGACATGAAAATCAATGTACAACTTACAGCTTCTTGTTCATCGGTCACCTCAGGTGATGGTGGGCCATCTTCTACGTGTATATCCTCAGCAGTTTCACTCTTCTCGCCTTCTTTTACCTCTTCAGGATTCTTGAGCTTGAAGATTTCTTTAATGTTTGGCCAGATCTTCTCAGTAAATGTCGCTAAATCAGTTTGTTCACTGTCTTCAAGGTACTCCTGTGGATTTGGTTTTGAGTTAAGGTGGGTTTCACTCTATCTAATTGAAACATACTTAAGTTTACAGACAAGCTGTTTTTAGAGCAGTTTACTGTCATGATAAGGCAAGTATATGAGAAAAAAAAACAAGAATAAAGTAAAAATTTGTTCATATTATTGAAGGATTCAAAATTTAAAACTCAGAAATGTTTCTATGATGATACACGGCTGTTAAAGAGCGGCATTTTAGTTTGCTTGCCGCACCCGTGAAGCAGCTTGTAACCCGATCGGGTCATGGGGTCAACCATCCCCTGCAGAAAGGGGATTCCCCTTTTCTCGCAGCTTTAGATTTTAGATCTAATTTTCACACCAAAACAATGGAGAATTTAAGATTATGCATGAAAGGAAGAACTACAAAAATCATATAATTTGTTACATCTATATTTCAGCGATACGAGGATATATTTTTTCCCCTTCTTTTCATTTAATTGATGGAGTTATTGAGCGCTTGAATAAGTACATGAATCTGGAATAATCATAAGTTGGTGACGTTTTTTACGGGACATTTATGAAAAATTGAAACAATTTTTGGGGATGAAATTTTTACAGCATTACATATATATGTTGAACTTAACACCCACCAAAGGGCATTAGCGAAGAGTTCTCTGTTTCTAAGTTATGTGGGTTTGAGTTGTGATAGTCCACTTCTTACAGCGCTGGTACGGCTTTTGATATAAAATAATAAATCTAAACAGCGAGTTCAAGCTGTGGAGCGTCAATATATATGAGGGAGGCCTGGTGTTAACTTTTAACAAAATTAAAAACATGCACTAAGAAGAAAATGAAACTTATGTAGGGTTGCGCATTGTCTAACTTTACAGGTAAGTCATACATTTTCTTTGCCTTACATTCATCAATCAGCGGGGCGTGTGCTAAGAGTAAGATCTCTCTCTCTCTCTCTCTCTCTCTCTCTCTCTCTCTCTCTCTCTCTCTCTCTCTCTCTCTCTCTCTCTCTCTCTCTCTCTCTCTCTCTCTCTCTCTCTCTCTCTCTCTCTCTCTCTCTCTCTCTCTCTCTCTCTCTCTCTCTCTCTCTCTCTCTCTCTCTCTCTCTCTCTCTCTCTCTCTCTCTCTCTCTCTCTCTCTCTCTCTCTCTCTCTCTCTCTCTCTCTCTCTCTCTCTCTCTCTCTCTCTCTCTCTCTCTCTCTCTCTCTCTCTCTCTCTCTCTCTCTCTCTCTCTCTCTCTCTCTCTCTCTCTCTCTCTCTCTCTCTCTCTCTCTCTCTCTCTCTCTCTCTCTCTCTCTCTCTCTCTCTCTCTCTCTCTCTCTCTCTCTCTCTCTCTCTCTCTCTCTCTCTCTCTCTCTCTCTCTCTCTCTCTCTCTCTCTCTCTCTCTCTCTCTCTCTCTCTCTCTCTCTCTCTCTCTCTCTCTCTCTCTCTCTCTCTCTCTCTCTCTCTCTCTCTCTCTCTCTCTCTCTCTCTCTCTCTCTCTCTCTCTCTCTCTCTCTCTCTCTCTCTCTCTCTCTCTCTCTCTCTCTCTCTCTCTCTCTCTCTCTCTCTCTCTCTCTCTCTCTCTCTCTCTCTCTCTCTCTCTCTCTCTCTCTCTCTCTCTCTCTCTCTCTCTCTCTCTCTCTCTCTCTCTCTCTCTCTCTCTCTCTCTCTCTCTCTCTCTCTCTCTCTCTCTCTCTCTCTCTCTCTCTCTCTCTCTCTCTCTCTCTCTCTCTCTCTCTCTCTCTCTCTCTCTCTCTCTCTCTCTCTCTCTCTCTCTCTCTCTCTCTCTCTCTCTCTCCCTCTCTCCTCTCTCTCTCTCTCTCTCTCTCTCTCTCTCTCTCTCTCTCTCTCTCTCTCTCTCTCTCTCTCTCTCTCTCTCTCTCTGTGTGTGTGTGTGTGTCTGAGTCTGTCTGTAATATTTTCAAGCTTTTATTATAACTTTCTTCAAACCTCTGACACCTAAGTGCTTTGAGTTTATTTACGTCAGAATATTAAAAGCATATTGTAAAAATATTTTTTTTTGTTACTGGAATGATTGTGAACACCAAAAGTTGGTAACGAGCCGTTGATAAAGTCCGCACAGAAGAAACTTTTGATTGTTTCCTCTATCTGTTATTTAGCGATATATCACAACAAGATCTGCAAACTTCATGGAGCTTTTGGTTGCGTTCAGATTCTAAGTGCTGCTCCATATTTAACAGTGTTGGTTTGAGGCTTCTAAGGTAGATCTATAGTGCAGAGTGTTATTTGCAGTAGTTCGTTCAGACCCGAGCGTGTGGAATTATTTTGAAAAATCATATAAAATCATTGAGAAACTCTTCGCACTTCAAACTTTCACAAGTTCTTTATATTAATCTTTTAAATATCGGAAACAATTTTTAAGCGATAAAATTGTTTCACTTTTGAAATATTCCTATCAAACTGAGGTGTTATGAAAATCAAGACTTTTTTCTGTTCTTTTACTAGAAGTATGAAGATTCACCTGCACCATCTAAACACTTTATAATTGAGAGATAAAAAATATAGCGTTGTATTCAGGACAATTTCAGCTTTAAAATGATTATATGTTTGATATACTTGGTGTTAATGAGGCCATATTTATTGCAATGCAAAAACAAGTAAAAATTCCCAATATTAGATTTAACAGCAGCGCACCATCATGCACGGGCACACACGGTTGTAGCCTGCCTGACAGGTGATTGATCACCGATCCGCCCACTAACTGCGGGCGTCTGAGGTAGGGCCTGGAAGCAAACTAAGTTGCCGCTTTTTGGTCTGTTTTAACAGCCATGGATGAAACTGCAGTTGCATCTTTGAAAAAATTTGTTTTTCCACAGGTTATATTTATGTCAAACATCACTCATTATTCATAAAGCCCATATATGCATAAAACATGACCACAGCTGTTGTATAGTCTGATAAACTAAGTTGATGCACAATTTAGCTATGTATTAAAACATTTTCAAGTAAGAAATGCAAGTACTGACAGTGAAATGCACATTAGTACTTGAAATAAACAAACTTTTTCCTTATCAAATATTAAATAAATCCCTAGTTGCTCTTTTTTAAAAAAAAGGTCAAAGCTGTTTCAAAGTTAATGATAAACTAAAAGCTGAAATAATAGGTGAGGTGAAGTGGGGAAGAGAGAAAATACAGAGGAATAAATGAAAATAATATAGAAACACAGATAATAATTCGCCACCCTACCCCCTCTCTTCCCCCTAAAATAGTGCCCAGAGAAAAGAATCTGCTTTTCTAGTTTCAAATAGAAAGCATGCTTGCCTACTTCAAAATTTGAAAATCTGCCACAAACATAATTTTTTTCTGTAACACTAGACAAAATGCTGTAACACCCCCCTAATGGGAAAAAAAAACAACAAAGATAAGAGTCTGAACCCTTCACTGCACCTAACTGGACTAAATATAGCAAACATCCAGATAGAATTAAGTTAGAATTCTTCTCTCTTTAGAAGTTTAAATTTAAATTCTCAACTTCCGTGTCTCAGTTGAGAATCTCATTGCAAGGAATTTTTTTTAAGGTATAAAAAAGTAGGTCTTATTCACACAACTTTTACGGATTTTTTGTAACAGCAGACAAGTCTGAGAAGAGTGCAGTTTTATGGTAACAGTTGCAGCTAAGTATAATACCTCAAAATATTTCTTCAATCTAGCCTTATTAAAATAGATCCAGTTCTTGAGAATTTTTAACACTTCTAACCATAATAATCTAAAACAGAAAATAGTCTACAGAAATCAAAACAAGAAAATGTGATTAGAGTAAAAAGGGAAAAGCTGTAAGGCCTGTTTTTTTTAACTACTTTTGCTTACTCTTGCTTCATCCTCACTGACAGTGCCATCTGAGTCAATGTCAAATTCCTTGTGCTTCATAAGTTCTGGGAAGTCCACCCTTCAAATTAAATTCAGGGAAGAAAAGTGTGTTCTTGTTAACTCAATATTGTTTCTTCTATGAAATTTATAACATCGAGAAAATATTAAATTTTTTCATCGTAACAAACTTATGCAAAAAGTTATCTTTATGGAAAAATTTTTAAAAAATAGAATTAACTGCAAAAAACATAGACACTTACAATGAAATTCTACAATAATCTATTTTTGATTCTTTTCCCTCAATCTACACTTGATCCCTCTTTTTCTATATTATATGTTCAACAACGCATTTGTTCTCAAAGTATATACAAATTACAATATCTGTTTAAAACAAAACAATGATAAATTACATTATTCCCAATTGCTATTCATGTCAATCATAGTAACAACTCTTCTTCACAGAAAAATGTCGCAATTTTTAAAAAAGTTGTTTAACTTCAAAATATAAAACAAAGAAAGCCTAAACTCTTTATGAAAAACCTACACATTATCTTGATTAGAATCCAGTTTAGCAAAGGCCTGAGCTGCTGCTATTGCATCACGTTGTTTCTGGCGTTCTGCTTTAATAGCTGAAGAAAACGACAATGTTTTCATGGTTGAGAGCAACATGAATCGAATTATCTTTAAGAGAGAGAAACTGCAAACTAAGGTAGATTAAGAATTGTATTCAAGCACCTGCTTTAAAAAGTATTCAATCATCCTAAATTTCTCTTTACTATCTGAAAGAACTATGTGATTGTTTTCCATATTGTGACTTATCTAACAAGTCTACATATCTTGTAAGTATGAAATAAAATTCCTGCTGTTTTTGCGCCTTCTTCCTTTGCACTGAGAATTGAAGTTGAGATAAAAGCTTAAGAACTGAAGAACTTCCAATTTACTCACTTTGTATTTCAAAGATAGAAAGAGGATTTCATATCATACTTCTTACCTTTCCATGCCTCCTCGTGCTTATCTTTTGCTTCTTTCTCTGGAACTTCAGCCTCATCCTTGACAGCTAGGAATTAAAAAAAGAAAACATTTGATCAGCAATTGATATTGATTATTTCAAATTTTAACCTCTACAAAGAAAAAATTGAGTTAACCTTTTCCCATTGCACAGGCCTATTATTCCCTATAAACACCTTAAATAAGTGTTAGAATTCCCTGCGAAAGCAGCTTTTTCAAAAATTCATATTAAATCAAGCATTACAATGATGCATGGGAGGAGCGGGGTGATGCGAAGTGGTGCTGGAACCAGCACTCCTGGTGTGCACTCATCACGTGAGCACAACGCCGATATGCAAAAAGGTTAAAACTTAAAAGAGTAATCCTGGGGTTCTCTTTTAATGACGAGTTTAATGGCAAAACTTCAGTACAGATTGTACACACCATCAGTTAGCTTTACTCTTAGCTATGAAACTTATGCAAAGCTCATGTGATAACCCACATGCAAATAAAAAATTTAGGTGAGGGAAAAACAACCAGAAAAGATGTTGTATGGACTGACAGAGTGGCTTAATGCAGGCCAATTGATAAATCCACTAGAAGCAATGAGGGAATGATAAGCATGGAAGGTTATAATTGCCTGTGCTAAAGAACAGGGCACCTGAATGATTGATATTCATGTGAAATATAAATCTCTCTTTTTTCTTCAAGCTCAAACAGTAAAAAAAAAAATTAAAAAAGCTCGTTTTAAATGCTACAATGCTAATTAAGCAAATAAATTTTTTAAGGAATTTTTTTTAAAAAGCTTGCCAGACTTTTTTGGGGTCAACAATCACATAAACAATATTTTAAAGACATGCAAACATTTTCATTTTTGCAAAGATAGATCTTATTTCTCACCATAATAAGTTACTATATATTTCAGATTATGAAATAATCACAAGTTGTACTAAATAATAAGCTAAATCAAAGGAAGTTTAACACTTCGATGGCATATGAATCAAAAGTGTAAAAAAAATTATTCACTTCCAGATTTCAGATAACTGTATGTTATGTCTTCAATATATTAATCAAAACTGTGGAAAAAAACGTTTTTTTTTCCATTTTACCTCTTAAATTGTCAAGTTCTTCCACCAAAGCTGCTTTGTTTTTTACCAATTCAGAGAGCCGCGCCTGTTAGCAGAAAAACATTCATCATACATTTTTTTTTAAACGAAAAACAAAGAGATACTTCCAAATAATAAAGCTACATTTTCTTAATTTTCTATCATAAAAAATCTACTTATTTTACCAAGAAATATAGAGAAATTGACTTAGAGAAAAAAAATATACACATAAACATTTACAGCAGTCAATTTAATGAAATAAAATTATGTCAAAGTAAAGATTGCTGAATGGAAGAGAAGATATGAGATTTAAGCAAAAAAAAAAAAAAAGGATTATTGGGAGGTAAATTGCAGTAGAACAATTGGCAATTGCTCCATTTTTTTTCAAGTTTAAGCAAAAAATAATTAAAAATATTGTTTGCAGCACTTCTAATTCTAATGTATTAAACTGACAAACTGACAGCAAAACTAATCATTTTTTTTTAATAACTTATAAAACCTATTTTAATTTTATGAAAACCAATAGCAATGTGACAGTTCAAAGATTTCCAATTCATAAAGCATAAAAATAAATGAAAAATTATTTTCAAAATTAAACAGTTTACAGATTTAGACAAAATGTGACTTATCAAACATATATTATAATCAATGATTATTGCATACATTCTGAAAGATTTCTTTCTTGCTTATAATATATTTCTAAGCTAATTTTTTATATGTAGCCATTATGTCTTAAAGGAGTAAAAAAAAAAAATGGTTATTTTGGAAAATGAACTGAAAAGGATATGAAAATCTTAAACAAACCATATTCTCATGCAAGTATTTACTTTCTATCATGAGTTACCCAAAACCACTGAGAAGATATTTGCATTCTGCTTGTTAAGTCACTAAAAAGAAAATAACATGAAAAAAGGAAATAAATGATAAGTGTAAAAAAGCATAGCAAAGCTCCTTTTTAGCTATTGTATAGTTAAATCAAAACAAACCCTTTTTTCTTCTTTGACACGGTGGCCTTGTTGAATGTATTCCAGCTTGACCTTGTATCCTTCCTCTTGCTTCTTTCTAAAAGCTTCCTGCTGTGCACGTATCTCAGCAAAAAGTTTTCTGATGGAAGTTCAGAAAGTATTAACATTCAAAGAATGTTTTCATTGAAATGAAAATCAGGAATATTTTAAAATAAATATTGATATGTCTTATTTGCCCCTGCTCCCAGATCCTCTTTCAAACGGACAAGCTTTGTTTTTCGCCGAAGCCCAAATTGATACATAAGTATACTGTCGTGAATTTTTTGACTTGTCTTAACTTGTTCCCTTTAAAAAGACAGTTGTGACTTGTGACCTTGGTGTGATAACTTGACTAGATGTGGAACTTGACACCAAACCTTTCTCTCCAACACGTTTTGAAAATTTTCAAAACTTAATTGATATAATGTCAATGTTTACTTACTCGCAAGTGTTCTCACAAGAAATGGTTCCATCATATTCATCAGACCCATCGCAGCAATCTGAAAGGAAATGTAAAAAAATCCTTCACTTTAAGTAGATAGGTTTTTAAGAAAACTGACTTGCGAGTTTTCTCAAATCATTGCATCTTGTTTGTTTTTAAATATCATTTTAATTTTTCTCCCTTCCCAGATTTTGGAAATTTTGTGAAAATGCTCCGACAAAGATTTTGGATTTAAACATGATACCCAAGAACACAATGCAAATTAGCGTCATTTTTCAGTGCTTTTCTCTTATTTAGCCTTGAATGAGAAGAACAACTTATATTAATATGGGAAATATTTCCAAATAGAAAATACTCCAGCCATATCACTTCAGGAGTATGACATGTTTTGAAATGGAGTGTTATTGTTAGCATACTTCTGGTATTTGAATTGTTTGCTCATTTCATTTCAAATCAAGCGCAGAGCTATTTTGTAAAATGAAAACCACTTGTTTCTTAAATTAAATTGACTCACCACAAATGCCATCATTCACCCTTGATGACATTATGTAAGTTCCCTTGTATGGCTTGTTTTCACAGTAAAATAGACCATTACTACAAGCTGAGGTGCCTTTAATATATAAGAGATAATATATAATTGAAAATTAAAGCAACTTTTGTAGATCATACCGATCATTTCTAATAATGGTATTTCAAGCTATACAAATGACATAAGAATGAATATTATGGTTCACAAAAAAAATTATGTTTATACAATATAATCTTTTATCCATCTTTTTCTTTTTCACATAGAAGTTTAAAAATGGTAAATATAGACTGAGATGATAATGTCTAATTTTGTTGGGAAATGTTAGTGTGGAAGTTGTACAACATTCAATACAAAATAAATTAAGTACATTTTTGTATAACCACATCTTTTCCCAAATACCAAATTCTTACCTCAATGTTCTCTCTTACTTCAACTTATTTTTTCGGTTACTCTGCATTATCCACACAATTGCTGCAAGCTTTAGCCAAGCTTAAATAGAAGGTGAAAGAAATCAGGAGGAAAAAATCCCGCCTTTTTTATTCCCGCTTCCAGTTATTGTGCTTATCAAATTCAACATCTGTTATACTGAAATCTTGGCCTACACAGCCCCAGATTTCTCCCATCATTCTATCGATACTGAATCATTTTAATCAAAGCACCAGACATTAACTTTTCTCTTTCCATTAGGCCTTGATCCAGGTCTAGATCTAAATTGGCCTTGCCCACATTGTCCAGTCAGACAAGTGTAGTGGTCCCAATCAGCAGACACTGTGTAGGCACTACCGCAGAAGAAGACCAAGTTCATATTTCAAGAAACTCCATTTACATGTATTAAATTTTAAAGATTTATACATCTGCTCTTTTAAACAAATATTGTGACAAGTCCTACCTGGTTCATCAGATCCATCTTCACAATCACAATAATCATCATTAACATGTTCCATAGGAATGGTCTTGCCATTGGATAAGCACTTAAACTCAGTTCCCACATAGAATGATGCCTCTGACAGAAAGAAGGGAAATATGTATAATAAAGCATTTATAATGTTTTGATTATTAATTATTTTGCATTATAGATTAAGTATTCTTTGCTTCTATTCTAAAGGAAAATTATGGAACATACACATCTCTCTTCAGATTTTGAATGAAGACAGTTTACAGTCTACTAAAACTTGTTCCCTTTTTGTTTACCATTACAGCTTTACAAAATTTTTTTTAGATTTAACCTCAATGTGTATACACACACTTTACAAAATTGTTTTCGCTAAATCAAAGAAACTGAGGGTTCTTAATTTCTCATAATAATGTAGGTATTAGAAAGTGATTTTTCTTATTCACGGCAACGAAAAACACCCAAAATTCAGCTCTTTAGGTTTTTCTTTGATCTGCTCGTACAGACCACTTTAGCTTCGCCCAGGGATGGATGGTAGTTGATAAAATTGACAAGATTTATAGCACTGCAAGATTAGTCAAGGCATAAACTGGCAAGTGTCCCTATCCGATAACTGCTGGGTGTTTGAGCAGGGAGAAATGATGTGAAATATAAAAGCTGAAATCAAGCTGCATTAATGATATACCAACTAGATTTTCAACACTGGAATTGTACCATTTTTAATATTTGAAAACGGAAAATTTGAACTTTCTATGGATCTTTTTTTCTTTGAAAACGGATAAGAAGCAAGAATAAGAATTTTGGAGATTATTTTCCTCAGGCGCAATTTTTACTAAATGACCCTTATTCATGAAAAGGAATGTACATATTTTAAATTCTATATTTTAAGAGATATCGATACATAAAGTCGTGAAAAAAAAATGGAGGTGCACTAATAAATACAAAAAGTTAGGCCCAATTAATTTAAAAACAGTGGGTATTTTTTTCAAAGAAAAAAAATTAACCTTGTATCTTTTTGTTAAATCATATTAATTATTTTACATGCTCACAAATGTACCTTTTATTATTTCTAAAAAAAAAACAAAAAAAAAAAATTCTTTACATTATTGTTACAGAATTTCTATTTTTTCTTTCTTTTAGAAATTATATGAGTTGCAATTAGTAACGTAACTACACCATGGAACATTTAAAACCCGATCACAATGAAAAGTTAAGACTTTTGTGCAGATTATGTGGGAAACGTTTCACAAGAGTGCAGGCGTGAATTGGAATAAATACCAAAAATGTGAAAGACTTTAAAAAAGATATTTTAATACCATTTCATGCAAATTTCGATAAAGATATTGATGGTACACTCTCTCCTTCAATGTGCTAAAGTTGTGTGACATGTTTCGGATGTAATAAGTCAAAAGAAGGTGAAGCAACTATAAAAAATACTCTTGAAAAAGAAGGATCACACGAATCTGGACATAATAGAGTGAAACTTTTGCGCAATATGCTTCTTGCACTCATTATGACTCATTCGGCGTAGGGTGTATAAAGAAAGAAAAGGGTGTGCAAGAGGAAAGATGTGATTAAGGAGATAACGGTAGCCTGATGGAAATGCGCTGTAGCTGAACACCTAATGTGAGTATTGCGGCCAATCTTGTGTGGTCCAATTTGGCAAGTCTTCTTCTCTTTATTGAATCCTTTCTTTTAAACATGGCTCATTGCTAAAATTTATTATGAACATTTAAACCTGAGCTGTTTACCCTGAGTAAATTCCTTTTTGAATCATCAAAATCTATCCATAATTGCAAAAGTTATGCCCTTTTGAGTGTCGCAGAATAGGTAATTTTATTTTAATAATATAAATATTGGTATCATTTAAAAGTACAACCTTTCCTCTATATTGAGATATATTTTATTTAATGAAGCTATTGTTAGCTAAGTAAGTTTTTTATCTTATATCATGGTTCCATGAATAGAATTTTCACTTGATTCGTGCTATCGGCGCAACTGGATTTGACCATAACCTGACCCTGGTCACCATCGCTAATGGGCATTTTTATGGGGGCTGGGGAGAAACCTCAAAGTCGAGTGATTCGTTGCCATATATTACCAGGAAGCTTTCAAATGTGTGTCATTGGCAAGAAAAAAGCAAAACTAAGAAAGAAAAAAATTTCATCCAAATCGGACCATAAACAAAAAAATTATGCAATTTTAAACTTTTGCTGGAATAGAAAAATTTTAGCTGCATAGAAATGAAAAAAAAATTTTCACTTACTGAGTTTGTAAAAATTGAATCAAACATTTCAAAGCTGTAAAAAAGTTCACTTTTTCTAAAAAAGTTTTTGTCACCATTAGAAAGACTGTTGTAAGCAGAGACATGTGCAATGAGATATTAGATCCTCAAGTCACAATGACACAGCAAAACAGAGTGTGAGAGGAGGCCTAAAGGCCCTTTCAGGCAAATAAATTTTTAAGATCCAAATACCCTATAGTCGAGAAAATTACACAACTTATAGGCCTAGATCTAGATTCTAGATCTAGGCCTAGATATCCTGACATATGATATTTGATGTCAAAACTTTATACTTTTTAGGGACCCAAGAGAGCTGAAAATTGAAATACTGCACCAAATAGTATGACAAAAACGTAAAAATGGCTTTAGGAAATGAACTGTCATTTTAACTCAGCATAGACCCCTTCTATTGATATCTATAGGCTATTTTGCTTTTCGTAATGTAGATCCATATGTATGCAACTTAACCGCAAGTGATACTTACTTTCTAAAGATACCCCTTTTGGTCTTCCAACACCTTGGACGCCAGTCAAAATTCCGCACCAAAGGATAAGGGCTGCACCCCACCAGAACTTGTAATTAACCATTGTGTAAGGTGGCTGCTAGATTTTAGACCTGAGTAGGAGTAGGATAATCTTTAGAAAAATATGTAGATCTAGAATCTAGATCTAGCTGATCTACCCCAATCTTGGTCACTATAGGTTTCAGTTGAGAGTCTTATAGATCCCTTGTAATTTAGTGTGCATGCAAAGCGTCGCAGCAAGTGGGGAGGATTCAATTATAGGCAATTTTCCATCTAGATATTGGATAGCAACGCCGACGTGTGCTTACTTTAGTTTTTTACCCTCAGCCAGGAAGTCACTTTGGGCGACTGTCAAGAGTAGCCTATCGTGAGCACAGCAGGGGAAACAACCAGTCCTGGAGGTCACGACCCAATGCAAAGTCGTAGGTTTCCTGTAGTGGAATGGCCAGTTTAGATGAGACCGAACCCCGCTCTCGGATAGCTCAAGCTTTAAACGTTGGATGTCGGAACCTAAAAAGGATTAATTTTAAGATGAATTTTCAAACGACAATCAGAGTTGCTTCTTTCAGTTTACATATTTAACCTAAGCGCTGCATAACACAAGTAGTTCTCGCTCCCGGTACTTAATTTAATTTCCACACAAAAATCTCAAAAACAAGAACGATGTAAATGAGATTCACCATTTAATAACCAACAACACATCTTTGTATTTACCGGTACAATCATGACTCTCTCGACATCCTTTTTTTTTTTTTTTTTTTTTTTTTTTTTTTTTTTTTTGTTGTTTTTTTAGGGGGGGGGGGGTGTTGTTTGTTTTTGTTGGGTTTTTTTGTTGTTGTTTTTTTGTGTTTTTTTTTTTTTTTTTTTTTTGTTAAATAAGCACTATATCGTGTGACTTCATCGCATAGGCATCAATTAAAATCCACATTTAGAAACTAGACTTTTGTTGGCTGCACGATCTAGATGTTTGTTTCTTTGTGTAGGTCTACTTATTCGATATAAAGGATCTACAACAAGTGATCTTGGAGTTTTTCACCGTCGGGCCCGGTGGAACTGAACAAATGAGACCGTAAATTCACCCTCACTCGCAGACGGAAAGGGGTCAAACCATCAGTGAATGTCCCTTTGGATATCAGGACAGACTTTCGAGCCAGCACTCCATTTAACTAGGTTCTAGACTGATCTGGGTTTTTTGCTTTGACATCTTGCACTTATACTTTGGGATAAACGAACCAATAGAAGTCTGTTCTTGGGTCTATATGTGAGCACAAATAAAATAACATGAGTAAGTAAATTAAACTTCAAGTTATCACTAAACTAATTTATTTGGTTTGATGAAATGCCTTATGTGTGCAATTAGAAAACACCTGCAGAAGAAACTAGCCCAAGCATCCACTTTTAGTAACAGGGAAAGCGTGATGTTTTGTCAAAACGAATATTAACTAAACCAAACCCTGGGGTATTGTGAGAATGCAAAAGTTAAGAAAGAAATGTTCTTTTAAACTACTTACTTTTGCATTTTTATGATACTGAATCTTCGAAATTCTTTTGAAGACAATGGTTTCAGGTTAAAAAAGTGAGGAAGCCAGATCCATTGAAAAAAAGTTGTGTAATATTCAGTAGCGGCTATCCCTCAGTCTTCTATTTACATGACGAACAAAAAAGGAAACGATTAAGAGAGGCTGTTTGTAAACTTTTTACTTTTAAAAAGGAAAACTATTGTCTTCTTGTTTTCCATTTCTTTTCTTTCTTGCAATACATCTTAGAAATTTAATTTCGTAACCACTTATAGTTTGAGAATTTTTTTTTTTATCTAATACGGTAGATATTGAAGTGAGACTCAAATTATTAATTGTCAAACTTTCAAAAGTATAGTTGTTTTCTGACTTAAAGCCACACAAACGAAATGATAACGTTTCTGTCTTGTTTCATACTATATCCACAGTTTCTGGCCAGTCTCATGCTAACGTGCCAATCTGTCATACAATTCTGCAGAGTTTACACTCTCGGATCTTTGAGCAGAACTGGGAATCAAGCCCAGCGCCTCCCTCTCCCTCTTTCTTTCTCTCTCTCTCTCTCTCTCTCTCTCTCTCTCTCTCTCTCTCTCTCTCTCTCTCTCTCTCTCTCTCTCTCTCTCTCTCTCTCTCTCTCTCTCTCTCTATATATCTCTATATATATATATATATATATATATATATCTTTCTCTCTCTGTCTCTCTCTTCTCTCTCTGTCTCTTTCTGTCTGTCATCCTCACTCGCTCTCTCTCTGTCTCTATCATTCTCGCTCGCTCTCTCTCTCTCTTTCTCTCTCTCTATCTCTATTTCTATCGCTCTCTGTCTCTCTCTCTCTCTGTCTCTATTATCCTTGCTCTCTCTCTTTCTCTCTCTTGCTCTCTCTCTCTTTCTCACTCTCTCTCTTTCTCTCTCTGTCTCTCTCTCTCTTCTCTCAATGTCTCTCTCTGTCTCTCTCTGTCTATCTCTGTCTCGATCATTCTCGCTCGCTCGCTCTCTCTCTTTCTCACTCTCTCTCTTTCTCTCTCTGTCTCTCTCTCTTCTCTCAATGTCTCTCTCTGTCTCTCTCTGTCTCTCTCTCTTCTCTCAATGTCTCTCTCTTTCTCACTCTCTCTCTCTTGCTCTCTCTCTCTCTTTCTCACTCTCTCTCTTTCTCTCTCTGTCTCTCTCTCTCTTCTCTCAATGTCTCTCTCTGTCTCTCTCTGTCTCGATCATTCTCGCTCGCTCGCTCTCTCTCTTTCTCGCCCTCTCTCTCTATCTCTATCTCTCTCTGTCTCTCTCTCCTCTCCCTGTCTCTCTCTCTCTTTCTCTCTCTCTCTCTCTCTCTCTCTCTCTCTCTCTCTCTCTCTCTCTCTCTCTCTCTCTCTCTCTCTCCGCTTTATAGGTGAGTGTATGTCGTTGATGCATAATAGGAGAGCAACAGTTAACATATAGCTACGCCCTAGGTAAGAAAACACAGGAGTGAAAAAAAGTACGTTCCTAAAATCTTTATTAGCTATTAAACCAAACATACTAAGTACTGGTATTAAAAGAAATTATCAATGAGTAATAACGAAAAGACTGAGAAGAGATGAGCAAGTCAAAGGTGCCAACGAAATCAAAGATGAATGCCAAATAAATATTATAACTCATTTGACAAGTGAACGGGTAATGCATCAAAAGTCTTATAAGTCTGAGTATTTTAGGCCAAAGAGGTTTTTATTGAGTAAATAATTATAACTTGCAATATCCAACGAAATTCACGATTATCTTTAATGTAAACTTTCCCCAAGTTATATTGCAAGTCTAATTAACAATAGTTCATCGCAGTACAGCTAATCCGAAATTTGCGTGAACAAGCGTATATAGTATCCCCATATGAATAGGTATATATATATATATTAGTTTTTGTAAAAACCCACTTTTAACTTGACTGTACTAATTTGTATGTGTGCATACAAGCATGTTCAAACAAATACCGACGCACAAACACACTCATGCACGCATGCACCCGAACGCAATACACGCGCACAATGGAAGTGGAGATGAATAAAACCTGATTTATATTTGACTCTCCAGCATACACCTTTGACCAGTTCCAGTGGAGATCGAAACAATAGGCTACAATGCCTACAGTGCCTCCGAGTGTCGGAGGAGATTGTTTTGGACACGTTAAACACAACAGTATGAAAACTCGAACTCAAATTGTGTGACCATAAATGAAAAGATAAATATTATTATTATTATTATTATTATTATTATTATTATTATTATTATTATTATTATTATTATTATTATTATTATTATTATTATTATTATTATTATTATTATTATTATTATTATTATTATTATTATTATTATTATTATTATTATTATTATTATTATTATTATTATTATTATCATTATTCATTAGAACCTTTAACTTATGGTATTTATACAGCGATGGGAAGCAATTAGCCTTCCCAATGGATATTGGAAGACTTGTATAGTCTCTTCTTTTGTGACGTCAAATGTGATGAAATACGCAGTTTACTTTAGATAGCTTAAAAATGAAAGAGCATGTGCTGCACTTTCAGATCATTTCTCTTTAATGGATCTGGAAAGGGAAAAAAGGAGAAAAAAGTTATAGCAACATTATTTGAATTGATAATGCTTGGTATTATTATAAGATCACTCACGTGTTGTTTCTATTCGATCTAGGTCACACCTGTCGTTAAAGTTAATGTACAGATTTTTTGGCAATTTAATTTACTGTAATTATTTCTAAAACCGCGATGGATATTAGCTTCCATATCAGGGGAGATAAACACTTTGTGTCGACCATAGAGTATTTTCAAGAGCGTGAGCTTTCTTCTGTAATTAGTATTTCTTCAAAACTTTAAGATTTGTGCATTCCTTTGGAAGATTAAAAATAACTTTCAGTTTGATTTATGAGCTATAGAAACAGTTATTTCTAAGGATGTAATGATCGTATTACGACGAATGAAGAAACCAATTTTATAGGTTTTTGTGGAAAACAATAATTCATTATTAATTCTGTAGTCTTCCAATCTATTTAAAATGCTTTTAAACGCTCATTACAAGCGTTTGAATTCTCGCAAAAAAAAAATGGCAAGAGGTTCACTGCCTTTCGAAAGTTCCTGTATTTGAACTTAAATGATAATGAGCGTTTGAAAGGATCTCTAAATAGATTGGAATTTTACTGAGATAGCAAAAAAAAATCTTCCTTTGTGTATTCTTCTTCCATCAACATTTCAATCAATTATTTAGTTCACAATGTAAAGGCGAAATTTTTCTCCATTAATAACTATGAATATTAAAAGTTTAGTTAATTGTCAAGGACCGGGATGAGCTTAAAATCTTTAAAGAAAAGTTTAAAATTTTTTTTAAAAAATCGATGGAATAGGGACTTTTTACACTTGGAAGACTGTTTTCAGAGTTGGAATTGAACATTCAAATCAAACATCAATACTTACCAATATTCGCTTGATCTCTCCTCTCCTCTCTCTCTCTTCCTCTCTCTCTCTATCTCTCTCTCTCTCTTTCTCTCTCTTTCTCTCTCTCTCTCTCTCTCTCTCTCTCTCTCTCTCTCTCTCAAGGTAATAACATGTTTTACAAAATGAAGAAAAAGGTCAAGTGTTCTGGTACAAGACGATCCGCCTCATAAGCAACTATGTGCAATTAAGGGAACCATGTGTTGAGCACCAGAAAAGGTAAAAAGTATTACCAAGTCTAGTGGCTACAAGTCCTACAGATAGAGTCGTTAAAGATGCTTGGTGATGGGGCAAGGCATTCCAGCATTACGTTCCTTGAATAGCCTCGGAATGGATCTTATACATTATTCTCTAACATAACGATGTGATGAGTAAGAAAACATAACAACGCTTTGTAAGGAGTAGGTTTACCTATGGTTACAATGATTTACCAACATTTCACCAGTACCAAGCACAACGCGTAGAGGTATGTATGAATGAATCGTAATGATCTGTTCTAATATTCATTTTGCTGAGTTTCATGACATTTTGTATAGAATCTTGCGGGAATATGAATGAATGATCTACATAGACTGACCAATAACCCAAAGCTTTGCTAAACATTATCGAGAATATAAGCGTCCGGTTTTGTTGGTTTTGTTTTGGTTTGTTTTTGTTTTTTTTGGATTTTTTTCGTTTAAAACGTACCATTTGGTTTTTTAAATATTACTGATCAGCTTTATTTTTTCTAGTCGCTTAATGGCAGTAAAATAGTTATCTAATTTTGCATATTCCCAATCTGTTTTATATACTTTTAAACATTATTATTGTAGAGCTTCAATTAAATGGGCAGCTTTGTATTCCTTCATGGCACTGCATCTTGAAGCGCTTTTTGTCCGTCTCTACATAGGTTTATATTGATCATTTAAATGGATCGTTGAATAGATTGGTAATGCGCAGAATGAATTCCTGACCAGTATTCTGTTTTCTTTTGTGAACGCTTTAGGTTTGGGGCATCACATCTTTTTTTTTTAATGTGTATGTCGGATATGTGAAAGAGACTTATCAGATGTATTATTAGGTATCGTTTTGTGAACTGCTTAGAATTCGACTTTGTATCTTAGTGTGCTTTTTATGATTCATTTTTGATGGTTATATAATTGAATTAAGCTGCAAGTTTAAAGTTTAATAACACGAAACTTAACTAAAAATCGTGTTTCAATCGTCTTCAATAATTCACAACATATGATGAAGATAGTTAACAGTCACTTCACACTAAAACATAGATGTTTGATGCCAAAATAATATAGACACGTTTAGTTAAAAAAAAGTACCTCTCTGGGAGTTCCATAGCGACACATCTATTTTTGTTTCACTCATTTTTTGACCATATAGTTTAGTTTACTGTATCTCTCTTCAGAAGTTACATGAAAACGAAGGGTTTGGGGGAAAACGTAAATGTGTCATCGTCAGTAGAAGAATTTACTTTTCTGACCTAGACCACCAGAAGCTTGGTGTTAAGAGAGATCAAAGAAGTTCTGGAGAAATCTCATGGAATAGGACTGAAGAGTTAAATCTAGTTCGCCACCAACCCGTGGAGTGAATCCAAGATGGTTTAGCACTTAGCAGAAACGCACTCACAAACATATACACACGCACGCTAAGAGCATTCAGATGAAAGAAGTTCTTTTTTAACTCATTTCTTAAATATGTCCGCAACATGACGGCAGGAGGTACCTCTTGTTCAAAACTTCAATTCTCATTTTCTTTCTCTCAACACTTACACATGAAGAACGATGAGTTCACTACATGAAATACATTACAAGAAAGAGCTTCGAGAATCATGGGTGACGTGGAACCGATAAGTATAGTAGAATAACATAAAACAAAATTAAATAAGTCACTCGAATAATCGTACCAGTCCACATTTCATCAAAATATTATCAGCTTCATAATAATTCCATAAAGTGGTTTACTGCGAATTTCGCAGCATTTCTTTTATGATGGATTCTGTTATTTCTGAATTTACTACCACATTTTCTAGCACATTTAGCGTTTGTCCAGTCCTCAAGATGATTTTGGGCAATGTACGTGTGTGTTTTAACTTTTTTTTTTATTTTCAGAGGTTATCTTCTTCTTTTTTATCTTCAGTAGTCAGATATCCGTTTATTCTATGTATATTATTGTTAAAGGAGTTGTTTTTCTGCAGTTGGTTTATTTTTCTTTCTCTTTAATTTCGATTTTTTTTCCCTTCGAGCGGATAGAACATGTATCCGATTAGATTTTCTTAAAGTATGCGATTTCTCAAGAAGCTCCGAAGAGGTAAAACAAGTAAGATGTTACTTGATCCACTAGTAAACAAAGTCTAGAGTTTCGATAATAACGGCAAAGGATCTCTAGGGCTGGGTGTATTATAGACTTTGCTCTCCAGCGATACGGCGACGCTCGAAACGATAGGTTTGTTGTGGGTCCATAATGAAAGGAGGTATTATACTAACTGTGATCTGAGTGTCCAGGCAAACAGAAGAAAGAAATAGCACTGTGGCGGTCGCGATAGCCTCAGTCTCTTGACTTTGTGATCCATTCAGTTTTTGATATAGTAGTTTACTCTTTGCTAGAAACTTAACTTTAGGGTTGATACACTTGTGAACTTTTGACACAAATAACCAGTGTAACAAAACTAGTAAAGAAACAAGCCATTTACTGAGTATATTAGTGGAGTCTTTATAAGAAGACGGTACTTTGATAATGTCAGTTGTTGTTGCTTCAAAGTAGAGTATAAGAGTAAGAGAGATTGTGCAAGTGTGGAAACGTGAAAGAGAATGATAGAGAGATAGACAAGGGAAAGAGGGGTAGGGAGAGAGAGAGAGAGAGAGAGAGAGAGAGAGAGAGAGAGAGAGAGAGAGAGAGAGAGAGAGAGAGAGAGCAAAAGCAGGGGTGTGCAAGCTCATTTAAGAACCATCCTTGTAAAGTAGGCATGTTAAACAGTGTGACCTGAATGGAGAAGTGTCCTTTTCCGTATAGAGTAAACGTTATCTTGAAACGCATAATAATAACGCAGTAGAACTAACGGGAATTCTTTTAATTCAAAAGAAAAATGGACCACCCCCCCCCCCCCCCAGGATTGTTGTATAGACCTACTGTATTTTGCCGATGCGTCCCACAATTATGTGCTTAACATGTCTTCTTCAAATAGTATTCGTTGTTATTTCCCCTCAGGTGTCAAATTTCACAGGAACCGCTACTTTTTTTTTCGTGCGACTCTAATGAAGCACTTAGCTTTTCAGTGCGCTATCAACTCTTCAGTAGATGAGGGATATTGCAGTCCCTTAAACTGCATTTCAGATTCTGTGGCAGCAAAGATCATGATTATACTTAATCGTTACATTGAATTAATGCTGAATTTTTTTTCCCTCGGGATCCCAGATGTAATGAGTGGAGTGTATTATTATCAAGCTGAAAAATAAATTTAAAAAAATTTCGAGAACAGTCGGGCCATTTGTTTTTCTAAAAAAAAAAAAGAAGTATCTAAATTCTATCTCATGAGAGAATTAACAAAACAACAGTACCTTTTATCATTTTAAAGTTTGTTAAATGCAGCAGTCTAGAAACACGCCTAAACATGTTATTCATAACTTTAAACTATTTGACCTGGTTTCAATGTAAATTATATTGTGAAGCGCAGCTTTCATAGATACATGAGACGATTTGGATACTTTGAAGTTAATATCCTCGCTCCGAAATGATGATAAGGATTAAATTGACCCACTATACGATAACTGAGATGCTGGTCTTAAAACACTGCAAACACAAGGAAGAGTCGAGTTGTAGGGTCAGGAAACTGCTTTGAAACAGGCCCATGGATTGCAAAGCAACTAATACTTCATGGATAAAATAACGGAGACAAATGCATAATTTTTATTGCATACTAAAGCTTTAAAGGAAATTAACAGATCGGGATAGGCAGATTTCTGGTTTGGAAGATTATTGCATACACTCAAAAGTGAATGGAATTTGATACCAATCTCTTAAATAATTTGTATAGGTGAGTAAACGACAGATTTCTTCTTTCATTCCTTTTATAAAAAAAAATCATGTGCCTTAGAATGAAATTGTCATAGTAAGATTTTAAAGGTCAAAGCTTCTCAACATTGTAAGTTGTTGTTTTTGTTTTTTGGGGATTTTTTTTTTCTTGAAATCATTTCAAGCTCACATGGTTCTATTTTTTTTTAAATCTTACTTCGGATTTCATAGTACAACCATATAGTTTTTCCAGCATTTTTGTATCGTTCTATAATCATAGAAATAAAGGTGGTATAGGCTCTCTTCACCTCACTAGGAGACTCAAGATTGTTTTATGAAATGTCAATATCAGTGTTCAAAAGCGGGTACCGAATTACTTCTTTATTATTATATTTGACATTCTGATGTGAGGAAACAATATTATATATCTATCACTGCAAAGAAGATTGAGAGAAGAAAATGATAAAAGGATTTTGAAATCTCGCTTTAAAATAAGGTTTATCTTAGTTGTTTGACACAATCATGTCAAGGTCAGATTAGTAGCGGTATGTGCCTGGTTTGTAACTTCGTTATTATTCTTGTGTGAACGGTGTTCCTAAGGAGCTAGGTGTATTCATACGGCTTTGCGGCGGTTGAGGTGTGAGAGCAGAGAAGACAGGTGGATTATGTGTGGAGGTAGAATATATTTTTTTGGAAATAGGAAGAACAATACAAAAGAAATGCATACCAACAAAAAAACACTATAAAATATGATACATTTCCATAATCCTTAAGGGCGACTGTTTTACGAGCATTTATTACTCCGATGTTACCAAACAACCTAAACAACAATGGCCTACTACTCCCAAAACTAGTGATGAAGCTATTTTTACTACTACGAACACTGCCACTACTACTAGCACTATAACTGCTATAATACTACTACTGCTACTACTACTACTACTACTACTACTACTACTACTACTACTACTACTACTACTACTACTACTACTACTACTACTACTACTACTACTACTACTACTACTACTACTACTACTACTACTACTTCTACTACTACTACTGCTGCTGCTGCTGCTGCTGCTGCTGCTGCTACTGTTTCTCCTACTGTTAATTATACTACTACTAATACTACTATACTACTACTACTACTACTACTACTACTACTACTACTACTACTACTACTACTACTACTACTACTACTACTACTACTACTACTACTAGGAGAGGAGAAAGAAAGGAGAAAAAATAGTAAAACATTTCCTTCAAATAGGACAGTTTTTATTTATGTATCTTTCTTATCTCACCTCTTTTTCTTTATCCAATTTTTAATCCTAAACAATCTGGTGACTCCGTATTACTTTTTAACCTTGCAATAAACATATGTTGAAAATGATTTTAAACGTATAAAACGTATTCATAAAGGGATTAGAACAGGAACGCCTGTCGCCAAGGTCAAAGTTGTATTTTTAATTCTGAATATTAATTCAATTCATAGCTTTCCTGATTCATCAAGATTGAAATAGATTATGATAGATTATTGTGGTATTTTTCGGTTAAGATAACTCTACAAGAATGTCAGTTGTAATTTGTCATTCTTCAATTTTTTTTCCTAGCACATGATTTCAGAATGCCTTTATTTCAAACTTTGCCCCTAAGACAAAACTTTGAATCCGTTATCAATTCTTTCTTATTGAGGGCGTGGATATCTTAAATTCTTGTATATTGTTCTCTAAGCATTTTTTTTTTTTTTTTTTTTTTTTGTTCCATTTAGGTTGTTTGTATACAAAACTTTCGCCGCAGCTCGGCGCTTTCGAAGCCAAGCATAAACGCTCTTTGAGAAATATTTTCCGTTTATGAATTTTTTCTTATTTCCATTACTTTTATGTTACCTAAGTTTTCACAAGAACTTTATTCGAAGACGGAGGCTTCTGATCAAGCCAACAATACGTTTTTTAGAGAAGAATCGATCTCACTTCTAACTGGTCCAGTGAGAAATAGAACTCAGGATCTCCTTATTGTCAGTCCAATACTCTATCGAATAAACTATATAGCGCCTCTCTTTAAGTTTTCGAACGAATCTCATATGGAAAGGACAAAACAAAGAAAATATGCTGTTAGCGGAAAGGTGAAAAGAAAGGGGAAAAAATGGATTTTGAAAAAATAGAGCTCATTTTACTTGCCTTTAGTCAAAATTGTTGTTATTATTTTTATTATTATTATTATTATTATTATTATTATTATTATTATTATTATTATTATTATTATTATTATTATTATTATTATTATTATTATTATTAAAAATCTGGATAGGCGGTATCTTTCAACATAAACTGAATATTCTCTTGCGGAGACTGCTTGTCTCCCCTTAGCTTTGTTTCCTGTGGCAAGCACTCTACAGTAGATGGTTCTGTCTAGACTCTCGGTCTCCTTGAGTCACCCACTGCAGTAAAGCAGCTCGCATCCACGGCAGGTCATAGCAGGGTTATCGATTTGGTCAGTGCTGTTGTGTTTCCGTCACTGAAAGCTGGTCTCCCTTGCATGTAGAACTAATTTCTCTCTTGGCACCGTAAACTAAGGATACCTCCGTATTAGGTAAGTAGACTAACGAGTAGATAGAACAGCAACAATTCAAAAAATTAACAAAGCGTGCAAGTATTTCATAAATGTACATGTAATTTTATTCACTATCATGAGCTCAAAATATTTTTATCCGATGTGCGTGTTAGTGCTTGCTTTCCAGCACCTCTTTCAGTCAGCCAGAGAGTAACCTGTGGCACGGATTACGGTTATTTCAGGCCAGGCTCGCTTGCATTGATTTTTCGATCATTGACCATAGACGATCGTCTTTTCAGGCAAAAAGTTCACGATGAATATTTAATGAAGCCGTCAATCGAGGCATTAAAAACCACAGTGATAACAGCGCGAAGAAATTGATTTCTCTCTTATATAGTTGCGGTTTCTCGTGATTTCTTAAATGGCAATTGAGTTTGAGTTTAGCTGCAAAAGTCTACGATGAATTTTGAAATTAAAATGTGTATAGTAGCTCTTAATATAAGCGCATCATCAGAAATATTAATTTAATTAGCATTTGAAAATATGAAGAAATGACTGATTTATACTTCTTTAATAAGAAATATGATGTTAATCGAAATTGTGATAAATTTACATTTCAGGTATTATGCGTTTTTGCAGACGGTTCCGATACGTGAAGTCATGCATTATGAAAGTCTCTTAACATAAGATCAGCATCTTTTTTACTTACTTTTTGTTTCAAAGATAGGAATATTAAACTTCTCTCAAGAATTTTTTAAATTTTCGTATATTCATGCTTTGATCATTAATATAGAAAGGGTCAGAGTTCAATTTTTTTTTTTTTTTTTTGATTCCGGACTTAAACACTTTTTTATTTTACTTTTTGTTTCTTATTTTATTTTTTTTTTCTTGTTTTTTTTCTTTTGTTGTTGTTGTTTTGTTCAGAGGGCTGTTAATGTCTGCCTCTGATTCTCTTATATCATGCGCAGCCAAGGGACGTGCTTTATTAAGGGAATAGAAGAGGAAGGTGGGAGAAAGAAGAAAAATAAAGGAAGCCGAAGAGAAGGAAGAAGACGAGGTAGTGGGAAACGATGAGGAGAAGGACAAAGATGAGACGATTAAGAGGGATAGAGGTGGTGTCGAAGAATGAAGATTGAGGATGGTGAATCGGATGATAACGTGGATAGTAATGAGCATGAAACCAAGCGAAAGAATGATAAAAAAAAAATCTAAATTCAGACAATATGATTATTGTCTTATTTTAAATTTTAAAAAAGTTTTTTGTGAGGGGTTTTTGTCTTTTTTTTTTTTATTTACTTGTTGATATTCAGTTTACACGCTGTAACATGAATAATGACCTAACAATTACTTTAAATCAAATTTAAAAAGAATTCCGGTTACCGATTTATTTTTCTGGAACGGACCTTAGAGATGTTACTTAAGCGTCAAATGTCTAAATTGAAAAAAAAATTATCGCTTCATTGGTCAAGTAAAATAGACATATATTTCACTCTATCTAATTCAAGACTGAAAGATATTTTATGAGCTGGATTTTATATTTTTTTTCCTCGGCCTATATTGCGAGTGTTAATGTGTTCAGTTCTCAGACAGAATGATGTCAATATTTCTAACCAGGTAATTATTCCAGTTCTACATTCTAATTAGGTCACAGCACAATTCTGCGCGCAGTCAAAAACAAATTATTATGTCTCAGTTTTAGGGGATGTTTTGGCCTATTTCGCATCGTAATATTGTGCTAATTATTTAACAGCAATGCTCTCCACATATAATACAATGCATAAGTGGTTTAGGTCACATCCAATCCACGGCGCAGAAAAAAGCAAAAAAACATCTCATTCTAACAAATAAGGAAGATAGTATTTTAATATGGCAAAATATTTATTTGTTTTTTGTTTATTAGTTTCTTTGTTTTGAGGTTTTTTTTTTTTTGTTTCTTTTTGGGTTTTTCTGTTTGTTTTGGGTTGTTGTTTTTTTTTGTTTTGTTTTGTTTTTTGTTTTTGTTTTTTTGGGGGGGTTACTATGTTCTTTTCCCTCGACCCTTTCCCTCTCTTTCGTCATTGCTCAAATGTAATTAGAGAAACGCAATACTTGAACGCAATTTTCCAGAGAACAAGTTTTAAGGGTTATCTTTTCCATAATGATACTGTTGACCAGAGCTTAAAACGGTGTATATGACATCAACACTAATTTGTCTAACTGGCGCATCTTTGTCATATCAGATAGAGCTTTGGGTTGGCGGAAGAGAAGCAAAGATGACTTTACAAAGTGCTGTTTCAGGACTGTACGATCGACTGCAGAGTGCTGTGGTGAGTTCATTTCTTTTAATTTTATCATTAGAAATAAACTTACGGGGAAAGATTTAAGGGGAGAGAGAGAGAGAGAGAGAGAGAGAGAGAGAGAGAGAGAGAGAGAGAGAGATATTCGGTAATCATGACATCACAAAGTATATACAATTATACATTAATTGGCATTTTAGAGGAGAGATGTCAGCAATCTTTTTAACCAGCTTATAAAAGTACGGGTTTTTTCCTATTGTTTTTTTTATAATTTTTAGGATAATGTAAGACTTAACAGTCTTCATCTTTAGTTCTTAGACCATAAGCAAAGCGTCCAACATGTTATTTCGCCTTCGGCAATAAATCGTTCCAGCAAAGGTGCTGGTTAATCCGCCCTTATTTGTCTGCAGTCGGCTCACCAGGATCAGCCAACTACTGACCATAGTATGACCTACCGCGGATATCATGTGGGGTCAGCAAAATGGTCAACAGCTAAAAAAAATGTTTCCATAGCACGATACTTTTTCTATCAACAGTCCTCATTCCCTTAATCAGCAACCTGAAAAACATGTATGCTTATTTTTTATCAAGCATAATACACGGGAAAGAGTAGAAGAAGAAAAAAAGAAAAGATAAGCGGTCATGTTGTAGACTCATAACACTAAATGTAAATACATACGCAAAAATCTCGCGTTCTGTACCTTAATATACAGTAATTTTGACAGTGTTTTACGAGTTTTTTCAAGATTGGAAGTAAAAGTGCACTGGTATAATCACCAATTTTTTTGGCCAAATGCATTGCAAACGTGGTCTTCGATTTAAATTTACACAGAAGTAATATCAACTTGTCAAATACATCACATTTTTTGTTTGTTTCAGGTTAAAAAGAAAAACACAAATGGGTTAAATATGTGACGGAAATTTATCTTTTTATTTTGTTGTTTTTTCCCTCCCTCCGTCTCTCTCTCTCTCTCTCTCTCTCTCTCTCTCTCTCTCTCTCTCTCTCTCTCTCTCTCTCTCTCTCTCTCTCTCTCTCTCTCTCTCTCTCTCTCTCTCTCTCTCTATCTATCTATCTATCTATCTATCTATATATCTATCTATCTATCTATCTATCTATTCATCTCATCCTCTCTTTCTTCCTTTGACTATCCATTTTTCTCTTTTTATCAACAAATATCCCAGTCTGTCCCTATTTCTTTTCCCATTGACCAGTTGTTGTTTTTTTTTTTTTTTTTTTTTTTTTGGGGGGGGGGGGTGTTGTTTTTTTTTCGTCTTCCAATTTTGTTTCCCTCACATTGTCTTTCTGACTTTTTCTTTACATCTCTTCCCTTCTCCTGTCCCTTTTCGCTCATTCTTTTTAAAGGGCAGACAGTTTTAGTGAAATTAGTGTGCTGCAAGAGTGTAAATATTGTGAATCAAATCTCTAGTTGACAAATTAGTGTTAGAACGTGATGGGTTACTCTATGCGTTAGTTTGTAGTTGACCAGAAAGAGGATTTTGGACCTCCTGTCATAAGCTTGGTCAATCAGTGTCGGCAGGCACCATGTTTCATAGAAACAAATGGTCATGTTTGTCTGATCTGGACAGTCATGGGTCCCAGCTCCTGATAAGATCAAAGAAGCTAACTTACTTTGACCTCTGCAAACGCAAGCATTTGTAAAAGTGTCAATCATCTCCGCTTCTTTCTCTCTGTCACTGTTTGATTCTCTCTCTCTCTCTCTCTCTCTCTCTCTCTCTCTCTCTCTCTCTCTCTCTCTCTCTCTCTCTCTCTCTCTCTCTCTCTCTCTCTCTCTCTCTCTCTCTCTCTCTCTCTCTCTCTCTCTCTCTCTCTCTCTCTCTCTCTCTCTCTCTCTCCCCGTCTCTATCCTTTTGTTTCCTTTTCCCACTCTATCTCTCTTACACATACACACACCCTCTCTCTTTCCCTCTCGTTTCAGTGCCTCCTTGATTCTGTACAATTAGCTGTTAGAGCCTCTGTACAAACGATTTGGTCCAAATATCCTCCCTTGCTGCTTTCTCATTATACTTCACCTTTCCCTTTCTCCTAATGTTTTTAACTAGTTCTATATGTTATTAACACTGTAGAACGGATGGATATAAGTTCACGAGCATTTAAAAAAAAAAAAAGAAAAGAACAAAAGAAAGAACAAATTTGACAAGTTCTGTCGCTAAGTTTGGTAAATCTACGGGGTTTTTTTAATCAAAGGCGTATGTGCCATTGCAATAAGGTAAAATAATAATGATGCCTGGGTATTCATTTCGCTGAACATGGAAGTCCGTGGAAATCAATGTCATGGATGTGATGGTCAATGTGAGGCTGGCGTAGCTGAGCCAAGTGTGCAAACATTAAAATAGCATGGGGAGCCGATGTACTCTTAGAGAGATAATAATTCGAAAAAAGAATATATATATATATATATATATATATATATATATACACACATTTCGATCTATCTATCTATCTATCAATCTATGTATCAAAGCCTTTGTCTATTAATCACTATTGATCTATCTCTCTTTTTATCTCCCTTTCTTGCTTTGTCTGTCTTTCTTTCTCTCTCTCTCTCTCTCTCTCTCTCTCTCTCTCTCTCTCTCTCTCTCTCTCTCTCTCTCTCTCTCTCTCTCTCTCTCTCTCTCTCTCTCTCTCTCATCGTTATGTCTCTCTCTCACTGATAAATATTATAAGTGCCGATTCACATTGACAACTTAGTTATAAACACGAAATATGTGCATAAATTGTTTTCAGATTTTTTCAATTATATTTGAAGATCTATCGCACATTGTAAGATAAGTGCGAAAAACTATCTGAATGATATGTTTCATTCAATTTTGTATGTTTAGATGTTGGTTTCACGTTCATGTAATTTGCAGATGTAACAGCTTTTGAAATTTTCATATTCAGATTGTTAATGTATCGAACGTAATTAAAAAAAGAGAGAAAGAAAAGAAAAAATGCATTTATTATGCCTTTTAAATATGTTGCTTTTTATATCTTTTGATACCTATCAAATGAAAAAAAAAGTCTGAGAGCTTTGTTGTTACAACGAAGATAAAATTCACTTCCATCCTATTCTCTCTCTCTCTCTCTCTCTCTCTCTCTCTCTCTCTCTCTCTCTCTCTCTCTCTCTCTCTCTCTCTCTCTCTCTCTCTCTCTCTCTCTCTCTCTCTCTCTCTCTCTCTCTCTCTCTCTCTCTCTCCCTCTCTCTCTCACGGTTGTTTGCTATTGTTGATGTTTATTGTTCGTCATTGCCATGTAACATTTTTGGTCAATTCATAATTTTTCACATGTTTTACGATCCCCAAAGTTTTGTTCAAATCGCGCACATCAAATCCAATACAGTGTGTGCATAATAAGCCATTCTTGTTAAGTTGTACTGAATGAGGTTGACGTGCCAAATAGTAAAGACAGGTGTTGCACTATTACTGGGTGGTCCAGAATCTATTACTTTCGCCCAACTAAAAATCAGTGCGACTGGCTGAAGGTAGGCGAGAGAGTGAGTTGCTTGAAGGAGAATCGGCCGTTTGAACGCTAGTTCTGAATATACAACGTGTGCCTCGTAGACGGCCATAAATATGGTCTGGTTGTTACATAAAGCTATTAGTTGTGGGTGATGGAAATGAGTGTATGCACGCATTTGAATTATTTTTCATTTATTTAATTTGAAACGGATTTAAATATGCTTTGCAAGAAAGGCTTGTCTCTTCAACTAAAAAAAGAGCACCTGCGTTGTTAGCCGAAAATTCGTGTCGCTACACAGAAACGTTTCATTCGGATGCAGTCCTGTAGTATGACCAATGAATCCAGGGAAATGCTATGTGAATGTGCGGGTATGTGATTTTGGGGGGGGGGGGGGGGGTGGAGGGGTTCGATGGGAACATTCAATGGGGAAATATCGCATTGGCATATTGATGGTGGAGACTAATTAAATATTCAAGGGTATTTTCTTCAATGACCCCATAAAGCTTTTAATAGCGAGATCATTACACTACCATTTGTAGTCATCTTTCCTGTGTAAAGTATTGTTGCTATACTGATTTTACAATTATTCGTCATGCCAATTCTATGTCTAGATATTTATGAAAATTTAATGTTTATATAAATCAAAATTCGGCATTGTTTTAAATAGTCAACCAGCCTGATTCCTTATCTAATATTAATGTAACAAGATACCCATAGCACGTCATAAAACGTCTTTTACGCGTTTAACCTTAAAAAAAAACATACACGACAGAATTATGATGGATTTTTTTTTGTTGGTTGAGTTTCAACTCCTTTCAGCCAGCCTTTGAAAATTTCTTCATCCCAATGATTATTTTAACCTGATTTTAAATTTCTCTCTCTTTATGTTTGGTTTCATCAGGACTGCTATAACGCGCATCCCATGGAGGTGACTGCAGCTCTTCTAGCAAGCGGCATCAGTGTGATGTCCGGCTTTTGTGTGTACAAGATGCACAAACGGCGGGAGCTGCGACTCAAGATGCAAGCAAGAGGAGAGCGCTCCAAGAGGGACATCGATGAGCTGAAGCAGGAGCTCAGTGGCTTGAAGGTAAGAATAGACTCGTTTAACATCGCCTTTCAGCGACGTCATGTTGGCCAACATTTTAAAAATCACAATGGAGGTTTCTATTTATGGTTAGAACAGGCGAGGTAACTAATTCATAGTTGATTTGCTTACTGTAAGATCTTGTGATTTCTATCCAATTTTTTAAACTATAACCAAAAAATAAACATATATTCTTTGAATCCCATCGAGAAAAAAAATTGTTACTTTGAGGATTGAAAGCGATGGTTATGGGGTAGTATTTTCCTATTTATTCTGTGGTCTTGGTATATATCGATACAAAGTGCTCCTTTCCTTTATGATGCTAAAAGATAAGTGGTTCAAGGAAATGAAATATATCTAAATGTCTCTAAAATTATTTGTTATTTTAACTTTAAAAAAGATTTAAAAAATAACAGATAAATTTTAAATAAAAAGATAATACCTGACTAGGCACTTTTTAAAATTCAAACACAGAGTAACTTTCAATTAATGCTACGTTTTGTTTCCTCGTAGTAGTAGTAGTAGTAGTAGTAGTAGTAGTAGTAGTAGTAGTAGTAGTAGTAGTAGTAGTAGTAGTAGTAGTAGTAGTAGTAGTAGTAGTAGTAGTGGTAGTAGTAGTAGTAGTAGTAGTAGTAGTAGTAGTAGTAGTAGTTGTAGTAGTAGTTGTAGTAGTAGTAGTAGTAGTAGTAGTAGTAGTAGTAGTAGTAGTAGTAGTAGTAGTAGTAGTAGTAGTAGTAGTAGTAGTAGTAGTAGTAGTAGTAGTAGTAGTAGTAGTAGTAGTAGTGGTGGTGGTGGTGGTAGTAGTAGTGGTAGTGGTAGTAGTAGTAGTAGTAGTAGTAGTAGTAGTAGTAGTAGTAGTAGTAGTAGTAGTAGTAGTAGTAGTAGTAGTAGTAGTAGTAGTATGAGGAGGAGGAGGAGAAGTAGCAATAGTAGTATTTGTTTTTGTTATTGTTTATGTTGTATAATTTTGTATTAAAATCGTCATCGCCGTTATCATATTATTCAGATAAATGAAGCTATAGCGAAGATGTGCTTTCAAGATCTCCAAGATGCACTGCAGTCCGGGAAACTATCTGCTTCTGAGGTTCTCCGTGCGTATCAAGCTAAGGTATTCCTCTCTGTGTGGCTCTCATGCTCTCGTTCCATTTCTTGTTTAATTTTTCTATAACAATTTATCATTGATACTTTTTATGTGCCTGTCTCTCTACTTTTTCTAGTTTCTCTTTCTCTCCCTGTCTATCTGTCTGACTTTCTCACTGCCTCTTTTTGTCTCCATTTGTCTGCATTACTGTCTCTGTATTCTCTCGCTCTCTCTCTCTCTCTCTCTCTCTCTCTCTCTCTCTCTCTCTCTCTCTCTCTCTCTCTCTCTCTCTCTCTCTCTCTCTTTCTTCTCTCTCTCTTTCTCTCTCTCTTTATATGTATATATATATATATGTATGTCTGTCTATCTATCTATCTATCTATCTATCTATCTAACTATCTCTATGTGCTTATCTTTCTATCTCTTACTCTTCCTTGAAATTGTTGTGGTAACTGAACTTTTTTTCTCTTTAGACAAGAAAAACACATGAATTATAATTTTATTGTTAAATCTTTTAGTTCATGCCAAACCAATGATGGCGCTTTGCTTTATTGCAGGCTTTGGAAGTGAATGATAGAACAAACGCTATTACCGACGTCATAAAGTCAGCAAAGGTGAGTAATTACCACAGCCTGAGTGAGCCCAGGAGTTATTATTTTCTTCACTTTCAAAGTCAATTTAATGGCACTGGTTTTAGTCTTCTTAGTCAACTAAATAATAAAAAAAATATTGTTTCATATTTTGCTTTAAAGATGGTGACCTTTCTTTAATTGTCGATCGACAACTTGTGATGTTTAATAAGAGAAAGGAAAGAAAAAGAAGATAAAATGACATCATTTAAGTTATTCATGAACTGTTAATTGAAGAACAAGTATAAATTTCAGAAGAGTTTTATCTGTTCTCTTTTTTGCCCGAATGACTAGTTTTTTTAGATAACATTTAATAATTAAAGGGCCTTAAAACCAATACGTCTTTTTAACTGATGCCAGTCCTCTCAAGTGATCCAATGAAAACTTTGTTAGTATGGCTTCCCCTGCTTTTTTTTTTACATGTTCTGGTGTTCTAAGTGACCATTGTGGAGTCATGAATTTTAACCTCTTTCCCAAATAAAAAAAAATTTAATTTCTGAAATACTTTTTATGTCCACATTTGTTTAAAATTCACAAGTTTTTTAAAACCTTTTTTACAAGATACCCATGTTGATTGATAATAATCACTAGAGTCCTCTTTTGCACTTTTCCCATGTATCGCTTCTCTTGCTTTTGCAGTGCCTAAGAGTCCGAAATGAACTGCAGCTATAGCTCTTGGGGATCATTTTCTCGGTGATGAAATTATTCTCATCATTCCTGCTGTAGTTTTCCATCATCTACGTTACCATTCTACACATTTTATGCCATTGTCCCACTGGCGTTATTTAGTTATTAACACTAACTTCTAATGTAATCGCTCTCATCCCATTACCGTCAATACCTCAGCGAAATAGTTAGCCATTATCCTCCACCCTGATCTTTTCTCCCAAAAGGTCCAGGCGGCAAACCTTGATATGTTGGACCCGAGCCAGCGAGGCCCACTCCATGGCATTCCAATCAGCTTGAAGGAGACGTGTGGACTAAAGGTGAGTCATTTTTCGCTTTTGGAATAACGATAATTGGCTGGTTCAGTCTTACTGACATTTCCACAACTCTGGATTGCCTGAGAAGATCAAAGAGTATGAGGCCACCATTTAGTAGATACGCTATATCAAAGCAGTGGCTTTGTAGGGTTTTTTTTAAATTGACCAAACTTAAGAGGCCTTCCCTGACAATCTGTTTTTTATTTTTCTTGCAGTCGCATTTGAATTATATTTGGAATATTCCGGAATATTTAATTATTGTTAGAAGAGATTTCTAGTCTCACTTATCAGTGACGCCATAAAATTATATATGAAGCAGTTCAGTTGATGGCATTGCATTCATATTTTTTCAAGATTTTTTAAATTGTTAGAGTTTTCAAACCTAGCTTCTTTCCTCCATTATTATAACTGTTTTGTAAAAACTATCTCCAAATCATATTTTTAAAAAAAACTTTGCTTGTATTCTTACGTCTATAAGACTAGTGTAAAAATTGTTTTAAATAAGATTTTTCAAACCGGTAAGATAATAAAGGAAATGGCTCATGGCAATATTTTTCTCGGTAAAAGAATATGAAACCTCAACAGAATGTTTAAAAAGCATGCTCAAAGAGTATCTAACACCACAGTTATTCTCAAGACCGTCTAACACAAAGTTTAATAACTTTAAAAAGAAAAAAAAAAAGAATAAATCACTTTCAGACATCCCTTTGCAATCACAGAATAATTGACTTCAAATTCAGTGCAACCTTCATACATCAATGATATTATTTTTTTTTCTTAATACGAAATCAAAATGATACAAATTTCTTAACCTTTTCATCAATAGTTTTAATTATCCCTACCCTCAGGACCTTGACTGCACCTCCGGGTTCCCTGAGCTGATTGACATTCCTCTAAAGGAAGATTCCCCCTTGATCCAGGTAAGGCTTTGGATCGAGCCACAGAACACTCATATCAATATTCACAAAATGTTTGTATTTTTTCAATTTGTCTTTTCATATGGACAAAGTTTGTTCTTTTTTAAATTCATAATCTGAAACAAATTGAGGGGTTCACGGAAATGTATAATATTGGCAGAATTCCTTCAGGGGTTCAAAGATTTGCAATGAAGACTTTTAATCTCAAATTACTTTTAGATGATAGAATAAGCTGCATGTAAGGGCGATATAGTTATTTCAAAACATTCGATCATTCTCTTTAAGAGCTTTTCTTAGAGCCCAGTGTTAGTAAATAGGCTTTGCTCTGAGTTGTTGCTTATTAAAAGAAAAAAATTCCTTTTTTTTCCTTTTTTAATTTTATGGTAGATGCTCTACTCCAAATTCGATGTTATAATAAAGGAGGTGTTCAGAAAATATGTTAAACCATGCATTGGCTTTTTAGGTACCAATTTAAACCTGCACAAACTTATAACTTGATTACTTTTTTAATAACATTTCCAACCCTATGTGCTTTTTTGATCTCATTGATTTGGTTTTGTCTTTTGACGCATTGACTACACTAGGAATAACTAAAGACGTATTAATTTGTTAGAATCTTATGTCCATCAATTAATAAAACACAGGTATATACAGTTCATCAAAATAATCTAAAACTTCTTATTCATACAACCCATTTCATTTAGCGATACAAAGTTCTCTAAGAGAAGCATCCGTAAAGGACTATTTTGTCCCATTTCGAAAATTGCTATTGCTTTAACTGATTAACAGATAAAACATAGTCGTCTTTCTTATAGATACAATTTAATGCATGTTCTTATCATTCGTGAATATTTATTTAAGTAAGATAAAAACTGAAAAGCACGGAATGCGACAGGTGTGATTTAATCAATTCTTTTTCAATCAATGACTCTGATTTGCTCTTCAGGTTTTGAAGCTAAAAGGCGCTGTACCCTTTATTCGCACCAACATACCTCAAGGAATGCGAAGGTAGGCTCTGCAAATCAATTTCCAAAGACTTGCATTATGCTTGTGCGATTTTAGCTGTATCTCTTTGTTCTTTAATTAAGTTTCCAGCGAGCCATACCGAGAGGAGGACTTTTATTCAAGCTAATATTAGCACGGATTTAATCCCAACCCCAGACAGCCCGGCTATGATCTAATTTGAGGCCTCCATCTTGGCTTAGCTATATAGAGAGATGCGCGTCCCCATTGAGTGTTACTCCTTGAACATTTTAGTTGTAAAGTTTCCTTTGCAATAGTAATCTATAACTCTGAATGGTTCGTGACTCAGTTGGAAATAGTAGTCGTGATTTTTTTTCCCAGCTCTTTATGCTCTATTACCCTCAATAGGCAGACGAGTCTTTTTTGTTTCGTTTTGTTTTGTTTTGTTTTGTTTTTTAATGTTTACATGCTGATTATATTCGCATTCAGTAATAATATTTAAAAAAAAAAGAACTCGAGCAAAGAAACATGCTCTTTGATGTCATCTAGCTGGTTAGCTCAAAATTGTCACAGGTTGACTGTATTTCGGTACTGCAGATAATAACATTTTTCCACAGTTTTGCATGCTTTAACGGCATCTTTGGTCGGACCAAAAATCCACATAACTCCAGTCGAGGCCCTGGTGGCTCTTCTGGAGGAGAAGGAGCTATTGTAGGAGGACTGGGATCAATACTGGGAGTTGGAAGTGACATTGGAGGCAGCGTACGCATTCCAGCATGCTACTGTGGTCTGGCCTCGTTGAAGCCAACATGTGGCAGGCTAGGGTGAGTCAGTCTGTGATAGTTAATACCTTTAGCTTCGATACAAAGGAAATAGTACCAAAATAGATGTGAAGCTTACGAAATTGAGATCTTAAATGTCTTGCATATGTTGTAAAATATTATTTAAGCGAAAAAAATGAAGACAAAATAAAAGTGTTGTTTTCTAAAATGAAGCACCTGTATAAAAAACTTCGAAACTTCTTTCATGCTTATTTCGTACTGAAATCCGAATGCCGCTCAGCGTATTCAAAGTATTTTTTAAATCCATTTTCCATTATACTTAGATACAGTTAAACATCTTCCCTTTTTAATAAGATCTCAAATAAATATAATAATATATATATATATATTTTTAGTTGTATACATTTTCTTTCACGTTTTCCAGTACTGGTATAGTTCCTATCCTTGAGAACACAGTGCGATAGTTAATATTTTAAACAAGGGCTTGATGCAATTATGCCAGTCGTGTCAGTGATTATATGATACATGCCATTATGATACAAAGAAACCATTGACATATTTTTAACCAATCAAATTTTATATAGATCCTCAAAGATGTATTTTTACAGAAGTAATGGGGTGAGGAATTATGTCAGGAACTCAGCAGGCCGCGCTTTTGTTGCTTTTGTTTTCTATGCAAAAAATGATATGAATGTAAAAACAAAAATAATGCATTATTCCACTTTTCAGGTGGTTGGGCAACTTCAATCCGGGTACAGTGAATGGTCAGAACATAAGTAAGCTACCCAGTTTCGTGGAGATAATCATTTTTTTCCTGATTCATTAGATACCTACAAGTACGTTAAAGGGGTGATTTTAGGGTGAAAGAACACAGACAATATTTAAAATAATCAAAACATTAATATCCGCGTCATGATAATACTGCTGATGACGATGATGATGGTAATTATAATCATAAGAGGCTATAATCCATGAAGTAGAAGAAAAAGAAGTAGTAGTTGCAGCAGCAGCACCAGCAGTAGCAGTAGCAGCAGCACCAGCAGTAGCAGTAGCAGTAGTAGTAGTAGTAGTAGTAGTAGTAGTAGTAGTAGTAGTAGTAGTAGTAGTAGTAGTGGTAGTGGTAGTAGTGGTAGTAGTAGTAGTAGTAGCAGCAGCAGCAGCAGTAGTAATGATATCAGTAGCAGTAGTAGTGGCATCAACAGCACCTATATAGTGACATCAATGACGGTGTTTATGATAAGGGTAATGATCATGATGAGGATAAGAGTGGTAATGATGATGATAACGACGATGAGGAGGCGCACGATGGGTATGATAATGACTTGAATATGTGACTGACGATGAAGAAAGAAAAATAATTCTTAAGCGATGAGCAAAGAAGAACAAATAGATAATTAAGAAGTGTAAATAAAAGATAAAGAAATAAGTAAGGAGGAAAAAAATTTGTCAAAAGAAAAACAAACTAAGACGA
>JAWDGP010000828.1:815000-827500 GCA_033675545.1 Elysia crispata
CGGTTTTCGACCTTCTGGATGTCGACGAAGACTAGAATAAAAAGAAGAAAAAAAAACATCTACTACAATTTGTCATCTAATCATCATTTCCTTCTTCAGGAGTTTCAGCTGGCATTTGCCGAGGACTGGAAGAAATTGAAACTGGACGCCCTAATCTGCCCCGGTATGCCTACAGCCGCTCCTGTAGCTGGTACCGACAAGAAAATGCTCTGTAAGTTTTTGTTATTATACACTCTGGTCTTCAGAACCAAGGAAACAAAATATTGTTGTCAAACTTTGTTCTTTTTGCATTTTGTAAACAGATTTCATACTCTGATACCTCAATTGCAAACATCTCGTAACCAGAGTAAAATATGAATAATGCGAACTATGATAGTGCTGTTTCAGAAAGTATTTCTATACGTTAATTCCTGACTTTGAATCGGGAACGGATCACGTGAAATGTAGATATTTATATGTATAATTTTTTTAAGAATTGCTAGTCCTAACGATTGAATATTGCCCTTTCAAAATCCGATATTTCACAAGCTACAGTCATTTATCGTAAGTGTGAACGGAAGAAGTCTTTTCCAAGGACTCATCACAGCATTTGACTAAACCAGGATTGAAAATGCATCAGGAAGCCACTACCTGCAAGTCCACGTCGCCATAAAAAGTGAAATTATAGTTAATAAAATAATATTAATTAACAATATTTTTTAATCAGCCTTTATCTGTTCAAAGCGTGATTCAGTTTTATCAAGATTTGTTCTTCTCAGCAGCACACTATATTTTTTCTTCTTGGTGTTTTAACCATGGATGTCGTATTGCTTTTGAAAGCGCGCTCCTTGATCATTTGGTGTCTTTGCCTTTCATCTCTCCATCTCATTTTCGGACAAGCATTGATGACCTTGGTTAGTAGCCACTCTTAATTACCCTCTCAGACTTCACTCACCGGCTGCTGCGCTCAAGCCGACAACTTCATTGTGTGCTTTTGTTCTACGTTCATTTGCAGTAATCTCAAGAAAGATTATGAGTATGTTTTCTTTTTTTCTTTTTTTTTCTTTGTAATTCCTCAGGGTTTCCTTTATTTTTTTTTTTTTTGGCTCCACAGCATGCTCATCTTACACCGCTATATGGAACGTTCTGAATTACCCAGCTGGCATAGTTCCTGTAACTAAAGTGACCAGTGCTGATGTAGCGAAAACGATGGATTCCACCTGCTACCAAGCAAAGACAAAAACCGAGCAGATGATACGTGATGTGAGTCAAAACTAAGAATAACGAGTTTAAAAAGTGACATAAGAATGCAAAAAATTTTTGTATGAAATAGTTGCGAAGCGCGTACGTCATACTTGTCTATTTACACAAATTGAGGCTTGCGACGACACTGGGAACAGTGCAAAGATTGTCCGTGGCGAAGTTTCAGCCTTGCTGTTATCAATGCAAACATTTTTGCCCTTACAGCTTTAGCCTTGCAATACACCGATCAATTGATCTAGAACCAATAAGAAATTACTGTGGGTTTCAGGTGATAGATTACAAGCAAGGTCAGTATTCCGACTATTGGAACATGACAATTGACATATATTTTATGAGAAATTATGAATAAATCACATTGAGAATAGAGCTTTGAGCAAATATTTGATTCTATTAACTTTCATGCAACTAGCAGCTATAGCTGGCTAAATGTTCTATAAATTTACGAATTAAAAGTTGTTTCTTTCTTCATTCTTCCCCAGCCCCGCCCCCTCTCTCTCTCTCTCTCTCTCTCTCTCTCTCTCTCTCTCTCTCTCTCTCTCTCTCTCTCTCTCTCTCTCTCTCTCTCTCTCTCTTTCTTCTTCTTCACTTCACGTGTCTATTCCTACTGCACCCTCAGGATGCACGAGGCTCTGAAGGTCTCCCAATCACTGTCCAAGTGGCTGGTCTACCCTACACAGAAGAATTGGTGCTTAGAGTGATGGCTGAGCTTGAAGGCGCCATCAAGTCCAAGTTTCAAAGTTAAACTCAATTATTTAAAATTGCAGAGAAGATTTACCAAGTTGTATTCAAACTCAACATCTCAGGAAAAAATATTTTAAATCTTTACATTCAATTGTGAGTGTGTTCGTTGATTTTTTTTAATCAACTTTAAATCATAGAAGTCTTTTTGCGCATTGTATTCATGTTGTTCATTACAAAATATGCTTGGCTGGCCTTTTCCCTTTAACTTACTGATATATAGTATACGTTAGAAAACTTGAAAAATGTTTTGGCTAAGAAAGTCTGTACACAAAAATCGAACAAAAGGTATTCAGGGTAATTTATTATTAAAAATTTTTTTATCTTAAACCTTTGGTTGTTTTATACTTTTATATTGGGAGTACCTTTGCTGAAATACATATTATTATCAGTAGGCCTACCTTTTTACCGTCATATTTGCTATTGTCATTGTTACTATAATTGGCAGCTTATTCACCTCATCAACACTTTCATACTGAGCAAACATGTGACCAGGGTTACATTAACACACACACACCTCAGCAGACGAATCTGATCGCCTAAAATTGGTTTCCCTCTATCAAGGCTTTCTTCAATGCTAAGCTTTACTGTGTATTTTACTTATAAAATTGCATACTGAAAACTTAGAGATCATCTCCTTACAATTGTAAGCTTTAACATCTGTAAAGTTGTGTTACTTTTCAACTTTTCACTGTATTGATTCTTTTCTCTTTTCGTTTCGAAAGCAAATTTTAAAAAAAAAGAGTTGATACAGAGAAGGTTAAACGTGAAACCTCGTAATGACAAATTTGATAAATCGTTGACAGTTCTACATTTTGATAGATATTTTGACTTATCTAAGTGCATTTTGCTGTATAATAAGTATATGTATTTTCTTCAAACATAAAAAAAGGGTAAAATCATCAACACATTCACTTCATCATTTTTAAATGGGAGGAATTTACGTTAAGTATTTTATTTTCTATTTTCAGGCTCTATATACTACACATACTGCAATATAAAATGTATGTCCATTTTATAAAGAGCATCAGGCAAGAGAAGCTAAAGCATAGTGAAGACTTAAACAATCCAAAACAATGGCCATTTCAAATCCATGAAAGATGTTTCAAAAGTAATGAAAAAATTGGATAATTTTGAAAACTTTTCAGCATTTATAAGGGTTTATGATCAATGTCAATTTCAAGGTTAGCTGCTCAAAATGCAAAAATGTATGGATGTTTGTCATTATTCACCCTATCTGTTAGACTTGCTTGCCTCAGGTGCTGTAATTAGTATTCAGTTACATGTAATAATACTGTTAATCAGGTAAAACTAGTAAAAATGTAATAAAATGTGTCCTTTGTTTTCAAAGAATTATAATCTCCACTTGAGCTGTCATTTTGTACTTTTCCAGTTTTGGGGGCAGCAATACCAGGCTCATTTTTTCTTTACATCAGAATCATTAGACGTGTTGTGATGTCTCAATGCAATGACTTTATATATATATATGTATGTTTGGATAATATTTACAGACATAATCTACAATTATTATGATTTTCTTTCTTTTCTTTGTTGTGCAAATAATAGCTTACTTTCCCATGGCTTTTTAATTTCCACCACTTGAAAATAGCTTGACATTAATTTATTTTACATTTCCCTAATATCCTATCATGCACTTAGAAGCTGTAAATATGAACGTTCTTTAGGTATCACATAGAAATTTCATAATATCCATAGATAATCCATTGCTATAATGATACTTAAGACCATGCTTTGGACCTTTAAGTTTATGTTCACCATTTTTTTGTTCTTTGCTCTAGATTCTTTTTCAGTAAATTACATATATTCTACTTCATGCAATTGATTTGACTTGACTAGTGAAGCAAAGATGTTCATGTTGAGTTTCATGTTTGATAACTTTTTGTTTCTCCTAAATTGTCTAATCACTAATAGAGAGAAAGTGAGAGAAGGAGACAGACAATTTGACAGAAACAGCAACTGAGGGAGAGGCAGACAGACAGACAGTAGATGCAAAGAAGTGATATAAGAAAAAGAAATTGATTTCAAATTTAAATACTCTGAAAATAAATTCTGCAGAAATACTAACTTATGATGTATGTTCAGAAATAAATCATGTCCAAAAACAGAAAATTTCAAAATTTGAAGATAGCTTGAGAAGTGTTCATACTCATCCCAAAAGCCACATATTTTACATAAAACAGCACTCATTACCAAAGGTGTGCAAAAGCATGAAAATTATGAGACAAAATCTCCCCTTCAAAATTCTCATGATAAACCACTTAATACTTAAGTGGTTTTTCTTTTTCAAAATGTTTATGTTGAGTACTACTTAATTTAGCACGTTGTAGGTGGTAATTTTGTTTTTAAAGAGGCATTCATTTTTCATAGCAACTTCTTTATTTTAATGCTTGCACAATACAAACATAAACAAAACTGAGGACGAAAAAGCCTAAATGTCTTTTGTTTTTCTTCTCAAAATTTCCCTACTCATTTATGTCTATGAAGCTATTAAAAGAAAACCTTCACATGAAAGCAGAAATAATTTAAATAATTTAAACAAAATACATGTAAAAGCAGATCAATTCCAAGCTTGAATTTCTGAGAAAAAAAATGTACTCTCAGGTTCAAGATTCTCCCAAATTCCCCGAAAGCAGTCATGTTGAAATTTATAAAGACATACATATACAGCATATCACATTTCCAAGATCAACACTTTGGCTCAAACAAGGAGTTAGGAAAAAATTTCAATTTTTTAATTATTTTTTTTTATTATATACAATTATATTTGTAGATTTCAAGATACACAATGAAAATTTTTAATTGATTGGTAGAATAAAGCTCCCACAGTTTCAATATTATTATATCTTTGAAATGCTAGAAAAGTAGTGTTTCTTGTAATTATGTTGGGCACCATACCACACAATGATAGTGGCACAGTGACTTGGCTTCTAAATATTGATGAAATTCCAGGAAAAGCTTGTAAGTCATGCATCATTACAAAAACTTTTAAATAATCATAAAATAATACAAGCAGTCAGAGCTCAAGCTATGTGAACTCTGTGTTATTTTATAAACTCTGTGATACTTTTCCATTACTTTAAATCATACTGTGGCAATGTCTTGAGAGCATCTATGAGATCCTGATACTGAAATTTCTCTGGTGTGTAATTGAAGCACTTAACAAGATCGTAGAACTTAGAGCCACGTCCATAGAAGATGCTCATTTGTTGTGTAAGGTTGAGGGCCAGCTCTTGCTTCTGATTATAACAAAAAAGATGGTCCACTTAATCATTAATATATTCATTTCAAAGAATGAACAAAGTAGCTCATTTATTTTTAACAAGACACAAAGTACTGCCTGAAAAATAACAGAAAAGGTACTTTGATACATTTCTATTTAGCTCCTTTGATATGATTGCTTTAATGCTTCACTTCATTAAAATGCTTGAAAAAAATTATAACTTTCAGACATGACATTATGGGTCACATGGTAGTTTTAACTTCAGATCAAACATGTTCGTAATATGAATATACTTTATTAGCCCTTGAGTTCATCTCTTACAATGATACCAAATCTCTACTTAAGAGCAGACACACTTACAAATGACTAGGAAAACAAAATCTGTCACCTATAGAAAAGGCAAACCTATCTTGCATGATGCAAATTCACTTTTGAAAATGTTACACACTTTTCATTTTTGCCTTATTTTTTCCTTGGCAAGACGTTAAACAGGGCAGTATTTAGGTAGCAATGATGCCATCAAGCAATAATGAAGACATAAGCCCACAATAAGAAAAATTTATACTTGATAATTCATGCAAACTAGGAAGTAAAATATTTTGCCAATGAATATATTAATTTCCAGTATTTTAGTGTATGAACTGAAATTTATCACATTTCTTCAAGTACAAAATTTTTTTGGTTATTTTCCAATTTCTTAAGATTTTATATTTTTTTCCCCCCTCCAAGTCTATGATTTTCACAGCTTAAAAAACTGAAAGTATTTGGTTATAGAAGTATTATTGAAACTTCTACAGATAGGATTCTTTACAAGCACATAGTTGTATTTATATTAATATTTATCACCATTTGTTCTTTCTCTTCATTAATTTTTGTAATGATCAGTACTAAAGTAAACCTCTGATACAACAGCACATAAGGGACTTTTTTGTGGTGCTGTTGTAGCAGAGATCATCTGTTGTGTTAAGAAGGCAAAAGAAAAATATGGAAATGGGACATAACTCAGAATATGTAAACATTAACGCAGGCTGCTTCCCTTGATTAGATGGCTAACCGTAGGCCTAATGTCCTAAAATAATTGGTCAGTGCTGTGTGGATACACTTATGTGTTTCAAGACAATGAAACAAAGAACCCAATAATGCTAGTGGTTATGCTTGATTGGGTCATAAACATGCATACTAGTGTAGATCTAATCCAAATCTCTCTTTCATAAACCTACAGGCTGAGGCATCATGCAAGCGACTGGCTGTCTTACAAGCAGAGAGGGTGAAGTGGGGGGTGGAAAGGGATGAGAGGGTGCAATTCTAATAGTAGGCCCATCCCTATCAGTATCACAAGATTGTAATGTTCTACTGTCTCACAACATTGTAGTCTTGTACTGGTATGTCTATATAGATAGCTCCACCTACCTACAGTGCGTTACAAAAGAAAGAAAGATTGTTTGGGGGTGCTGTTATATATGAACTGGACTTTTTGTTCCGTTTTGTTTTTGATAATGAATGTGATTACAAACACTTCATGGCAATACTGTTTACTTTTAATAAAAACTGATTTATTCTCAAGATTACATTGAAATGCTTTTTTTACATTTTATTAGGCATTTTTATACGTACCATGTCTTTTGTTTTGTCTATCTCTGACACTAACAAACTCTTGCTCTTAGATTTACTCTAAATAATACTTCAGATTGACACTTTTTTTTCAAAGTTTTTGTTCTTCTCCTAATACACTTTTCTAAAATACTCACCAAGACTTTATCATCATAGTGACCAGCCATTAGGACTATGTCTGAAATGTATTTTTTAAAAGATAACATAAATAAGCAGTCTGCTCAGCTGTAAGATGGACTCACAAGTAATTACTTAAAAATTAAAACTTTAAATTATAAGTTAAAATATACTGAAAAGGTATAAACATATTGGAAATGAGGCACATGAACATACCATGAAAAGTTGCACAAAAGGAAAAGTGAAACACAGACTTGACCTGTTGTTTAACTGTTCTGATACTTGTTTGAAAGCTAATGAAGAGCTTATCACACCTATCATCTGCTATCAAAACAGTGAGATAATTCTGATCATCTACACGATCCATTGTAACAAATCTTAAGCACTCTGTCACTTTAAAAAGAATCTTTGTTAACCCAAATCCAAACTGTAATACTTTCAACATCTTTTTTTCTGTAACTACAAAGCAACTTTAATCTTTATTTAGATCAGTATGACTGGTAATAAGTCAATATGTCATGGACAAATTAGAATGACCATTTTTTCACAGCAAATTTTTCAGATCTATCCGATAGAAAATGATAAGAACAAATATAAACTTTCATTACTTACCTTTGTCATCCATTAACTCAGCATAGTGTTTGAGGGTGAGGCAAGGTGGAGCATTCTCTCTGACAAGCTGTGTAGTGGAGTGACACAAAAAAGAAGTTATAATTTGCAAGTTAAGAAAAAAGAATCCATACAAGTGTTAATTGTTTTGGGGGGTTTTTTTTGGTGGGATAATTGAAAAATATAAACGATGTCAATATCATAAATAAATAAGAAATGCAGAAAAGATTTTCACTATTTCAGTGCATTTGAATAATCAAATTTAAACTGAATTCGACTTAGATGATGTAAAATAGTTTGGCACCTTTTAACTTATGGTTTTCTTCCTTTTTTTTTTTTCAATTGAATCATGATCTATCTATCTATCTATCTATATATATATATATAGCTGGTATGAAAATAATCTCTAACATGCAACAATTTTTATACCTAAAATAATTTTATTCTGCCAAAAAAGTACAGTTCCTTTCATTCTATAAAACAGTCCTAGTTCGATATAACTTAATTTTTACTCTTTTTTATTCTTCTTTACCTGAAACATTGACAAAGGTGTGAAATAAACATCGTGTCTGTCAAATTGTGATAAAATGAACTCAAAGCCATCCTCTCGAGGTACTGGGTAGACAAACTGTGAAGTAATTATGAATACAATATTTTGATGAATATAAATTGCACTACATCAGAGTGATAGGCATGTAACTCTACAGATAAGAAGAAAGGCACTGCTGTCTAAAAGTGAGGATCAAGGGAAAATAAGATGGAAAGTTTGAAGATCCACACATTGATGTCTTTGAAGATAGAGTACATGAATGAAAATTAAAAACAGTTTTAACCTCTGAAATTATATATTTCCTGGGGTAAAAATGTTGTTAAAGCAAAATGTGGATAACTTTCTATACAGATAATACACAAATATAAAGTTTCATGGAAAAAAATATTTTCAACATTCACTTGTCTTATGATAACAAATTAATTGTGGAACTATTGTACAAAAAAAAAAGATTTCACTAAGTTTACTTAAATATTGGTTTCAAATACATTACCACAGGACACTCTTTTGATTTTTCCATCAGGTTTTGAAATTCTTCAACCTGTTATAAAGTTATAAGTTTTGTGTTAAATAAGCTTTTTAAAATAGTAATCAAAATACTTGAGAAAGAACATAATCGTATAGTAATGCTCATACTAACTACAGGACAAACACTGATTTCTAAAGTTTAAGAAAGTATATTTATGTCTCTGTTCCACATTTGATAATTAACAGAGGTCCTGATTTCAAAGAGCTTGATAAGCTCAAATATCTAGAAAGTTTAATCACTAGCAATGGTGGGAATAATATGAAATCCAACTAATTCAACTGAACTCAGACAATACGAAGAACCAATAAGTCATTGTGTAAAGCCTTTTCTGATATATGAATCTGAAATTTAGACAATCTCACAACAGACTAGGACAAACTTAGGTAACAGAGAGTCGGTTATTGAGAACATCCTCAGAATGTCATGAAGGCGAAATAATTCAATGAAAAAAATCTTATGTGAAGCTACTATACAGTGATCCTTCATAAGCAAAATTCGGAAACATAAAGCAGTTTTTTCCCACAGAGTAGTCAGAAGAGAGGAACTAGAACATCTTAAGACAACTGGAGCAATGGAAAAGCAGCTCAGTAAGGGAAAACAAAAACAAGAAATCATGACAAACAGATTTATAGAAAGGCTAAACGCAGGAGAGTGACAAAGGAATTGAAAGTAGCAAGTTATCAAGAAGTAACAAAGGAAATGACCACTACTACACAGCTTGGTACAGATTATATATGAACCTTTTAAGATTCAGACTATTTTATTGTGTTTTATAAAGCTGCTTTGTCGCAATATTGTTTTCTTTTTTTTTTTTTCAATTTTTCAAGAGCAGCACCTTGAGCCCACCCAATAAGGTTAATTTGTCATGGCTGAGACAATCTTTAATTGCTTTTTTGGCCCTTTTTCATTGAAGGCTACTGATCACATCCCAATTAGAGAGAAAGAGAATTATTGATTGACAGGACCAGGAGATTTTATTACTTTAAGAATCTTGTGTCACAATTACACAATGAAAGACAATTCAGCAAGAACAACAGTATGTCAAACATAAAATGCGAGCAAAATTCTTAACAAGGTCAAAACTATAATAACCACTATCAGCCTAATGATCGATGCAAAACGATACTAGAAACAAAAAATTTTGAGCCACTGGGAGTGATTTTACAGAAAAGAAAAAAAAAAGAAAAATGTTTCAAAGCTAAAATTTATGATAAAAAAAAATTCTGAGTTCATTTTAGTGAACATTATTTTAAGCATCAAATGCATATATAGGACCTACAGAACATAAGAGTCAAATGTAACTCTTTGGAGTATGAAAATTGCAGGACACTATCATAATTTTATGAAAATATAAAACCAATAAATGTAAATTTTATGCTTTCAAAAGTAAAAGAAAAAGAAAAATTCATATGCCTTTTTTTGAACTTCACATTGCGACATTTGACAGATAAGGACCTTTTCTTCTAATGATATGTTATGTGAGACCCCAATTCTCATGAATTTAGTCCTATGAATTTTTAATAGTGACATCCATTTGGCAAATGCAATTTTCAGAAAGAGTGTCTGTAGTTTTGAATTAATTTTGGTTGTCTGAAAAAAAAAAAAAAGATAGCTGATTTAATTGTCAAAAATTGTGTTATTGAATGAATATTCAAAACATATAAAAAGTATTCAACTTCGCATGTGTATGATGCACAAAAATCAATTAAATTAAATTGAAGCCTCCTAGGAGATGATAAAAAACGAAATGGAGATTGCAAATGTGATAGCTTACCTTTAAAACAGAAAAAACACAGTCTTTGTTACAGTGGTATTGAGACCAAATCTAAGGATAAGAAAAAAAATTTCAACACTTATATACAATCCTCCATCGTAAATTTTAAAGAAATCAGCACAATGTGTTTAATTTAAGTTACAAAACAAACCGTTACTTTTCAACATTTTGTCAGCTTCTTTTTTTTTCTATGATAGTTATTATCATTAATTTCATTATTATTATTATTATTATTATTATTATTATTATTATTATTATTATTATTATTATTATTACTATTATTATTATCATTATTATTATTTTATTATTTTTCTTCGTTAAGCTTATTAATCAAGTACAGTTTAATATTTTGTAATAAAAGGACATACAACTAAATTTAGGCAATGTTTAGGTCATTATCATAAAAGAGGTCTACAGTTATTACTAACAAAGCATATATATATATAAGGCAAAGTACTTAATAAGATCCTCAAGGAATAAATAGATTTACTCAAAAATATATATAATGTGCAATCATTTCAGGGCTTTATTCTCCTTCGCTAAAACTTTTCCACAATGTATCTTTGAAAAATGTTATATTACCTGTGATATTTCCTCTGTAGTTTTGTCTTTGATCAAATCCATCTTCAGCACCGAGTCCAAACCCTGGGGATATGAATATTTAATTTTCAGTTTCAATCAGAGGTCCAGGAATAACCAAAATAATGTGTTGAAACCTTTAAAAAGTTAAACCTATATATTGTTGAGTTGGGATATCCCGTATCCCCTTGTCAAAAAAAAAAATCTGCTGCACAAACAAAGAGTGAGGAGTCATATTTTTGTAGGAGCTATTTAGCAGTTTAATTGCATTCTAATAAGTCCTTTCTATAAAAATATTAACTTTTTTATTAAATAAAACACATCTGATTTTCCTTTTTCAGATAATTATTATAACTTGAGAAGAGTATTGTTTTTACCTTGACAGACATTCTTAACTTATGAGATTTTCCTTAGCTGGTAGAATATCAACTTACAAACGTATGAAATGTGTGAAAGAAAAAAATTTGTTTCTTGTCGATTTTTTCATCATTTTTCTTTTTCCGAAATCTGCATTGTTTTAAGTATTGAGATCTACAATTAGCCTCACTAGTCACCACTAAAACAATTGAACAGAAAAGCATATAAGTATACAAAAAACATGATATCCTTTAACATTCTGGCTAATTTCAATCGGTAAAGTGATTTCACTTTTCTCCTCAAATATGTTTGAAACCACTTTGTTTCAAGACAGTGATCAAAGAGGTGGAGTTATGCTTTACTGGGTACAGGTTTAATCCGTGTCATATGTTCCTGTTGGAACGAGAATGCAATTCACCTGATTACTTAATTCCATCTAAATCTTAAATGGTCACACAGCAATAAATTGTGCAGCTCCAGTTCACTAATTAGTGCATAACAGACAAACAGTTTCTTATGCTCTAGTATATTGACAAGGAAGTGGGAGCTTAAGAAGGGAATCAAGTGATGGCCATTTATTTGTTTTTAATTAATTATATTTCCTTTCTCAGTTATACTTAAAGAATACATGCACATCATTTTTACCTTCCCAAATAATTATGTTTGAAAGTATAACATATCAAAATGCATGACATCCATACCTCTTGCCTCGTCATGCCAACCCCTGCTTTTGCCGTGTCAGTTGGAGTGCATGTTTTGGGAGCATTTTGGATGGTGCTGCTCACAGAGTCAGATTTTGTGTTTGTGGAGGATGGCTTGGGTTTTAACCTCTCAGCAAGATCTTTCAGTTTTTCTTCATATTCTTCTGGGTTTGACCTGAAAAAAAAATTATGCTTGATTTAAATTTAATGGACAAAATAAAATCCTAAAAGATTTTAAAATAACAGCACAAAATCCTCTCAATAGTTTAAAAACACACATTGCTCTGGAAAAAAAGGCATCTTTTAAGAGCTCTAATCTGTAGAGACATTTCCTATTTAAGTAATTTAAAGAACTGTTGATGCAGCTGGATGTAAATCAATTAAACAGACAAGCCAATGAGTGTATTAATCATTAGGTGAATTCTTTTAAAGCTTGACTTAGGTTATGTTCC
>JAWDGP010000828.1:832500-847500 GCA_033675545.1 Elysia crispata
GAAAATTATAGTTTCTCGATTTTTTGGATTTCAATTTTAGTATGCAGCAAATAGTTCTTTGTATCTCAAAATGATTTTTTTCTAAGTCTTTAGGCTTATTTCCTGGTCTTAAAACTTATTGTCTTCACAATTTACTTGTGAAGTCTCAAAATAATATCCCATCTGGGGGGGTTTTTTTCTGTTTTTTTTTTTTCAAAGTTATACATTATGTATTTAATTCTTAAAGACATCTTTGTGATGCAGGAGATATCAGTACATAAAAAAATCCATTGTTATTGTAACATTCAGGTTTTTATTTTCTTCTACATGCTCAAATTTACAAATATCTATTAACTTCATATTTAAAGGTTTTCTCTGATATTTACTGTAACGCTAGAGCTAAAGAAGGTGGGTATCTGAAAAGTTAGTCTATTTTATTATCTTTCCTGTAAGAAATATTTCAAGGTCTAGAATCCAGTCTCTATCTCATAAAAGTCAAACTTGTGAGATGGGAGGGATTTTTTTAAGGGTTTAATTTATGTGTAAATTTTATTTTCTTTCTCATAGAAAAATTGATCAGGGTTAAATATCTGAAAATGTGCTAAAATGTATTACTGGTCTGTTCCACAGGAAGTCAAGTTATATCGAACAGCAAGAGAAAGAGAAAAGTAAGAACACAAAAAAAAAATAAATACATTCATGAATTTTACCGTCCAAATTTCAATGAAAGTTGAACACACTGTTTATCAATTCAAGCAAATTTAAATTTTTTTGCTTTGGAGTTTTGTCTATTTATGTTGATTATAATATTATTATCTTAAGCTCTTTTTGTTTTGTGATGTTAAATTCATTTTTTAGCTTAAATCAGTATCACAGAGATAATTGAATACTTCATGTATTTTTCTCAGTAATTTCTTCAACTCTGGATTTCATAGCTAAGCAGTTTGCACAATGCCTATCCACTCTGAGCCATGGATTTTGATTTAAGACTAGCAGGTGGCAGAGACAAACAAGTGCTGAAGAAAAAAAAACAATTTAGATCTGATCATGTTATTTATGTAGCAAATAATTAGGGTTAACAGGCTCTATTGAAAATCTTAAAAAAAAAAAAAAATAAGAAATTGGTGAAGGGGAAAGATAGTTCTGATTGAAAAGATTGTAAAATAGAATCAAGTATTTAAAGCAAGTTGTTTTTTTTTAACCTCGTCAGACTAATTCTTATTTCCCAATAATGCTTGAAAAAGTTAAAGGTTGAACATTTCATATACACTTAATATGTGCTCATATCTTTAAAATACTTTGCAAAAGATTTTTTAGGGTTGAAATATCAACAGCTTTTAGTGAGAGGCCTCATTTTTTTTATCCTCCAAATCATTGGAGATTCTTTTGAGGAAAAAATGGAAGTGATTTTGTATTATTCAAAACTAGTTCTTGTGTGCGAATCTTTTGAGGTTGTTTTTTTTTAATATACTTCCTCCCTCATCCCATTTCCCTTCATTTTACTGCTTTTTGTTTTTGAAGCTTCTATCTCGTTTCTTTTCCTTTCCTCTAATTTCCTTGTTCTTTTTATTTTTTTTTTATTTTTTATTTTTTCACATCAACTTTATGGTCACATTATTTCAAGCGTTATGATCCTTTGGGATAACTTTTTTGGCAACAACTGAAGCAATGTGCATTGCAGATATATTTCTTCATCTTTTGCCTTGCCTGATAAATTTAGGTTTACAAAAAAAGAACTAAGCCTTGAGTTTAAAGACCTATCATTAAGCAAAGGCAAAACAAAATGTATTATCTATTCTGTTTGATAGGAAATTTTAATCTTTTATCTACTGATGGTTATTTGAAAGAATGTTGATTCATTTTTCAGATCTTTTAAGTTCAATGTAATGGCAATGTTCATTGTCATTCTAGATCTGATTAACCTTCCTATGTGATCCAGTATAGCTCAAGTTGTATTTTGAGATTAATCTGAGAGTATTCTCATACCTTTGTTCTTTGAGATGACTTTGCAAATCATAGCCAAACTTGCAATCCATACCATTAACAGTGAGCGATAACCTCTTTTTACCACATTATTAAATGCTGACTGATTCTTGATACACTTAAAAAGGATGATCTTATTAAGTTATTCATAATTTTTTTTCCTGTAAAATTTTTGTTCTATATTTTTCTTTCAGGTATGACAATATGGCTGATCTCTATGCGGTGATAAATACTCTACAAAGTTTGGAGAAAGCATACATCAGAGATGCCGTCTTAGCCAAAGAGTATGCCATTGTCACTTTATTTTTTTTATTCAGTTTAGAGGAGATGAATTGTACATATGGTCTATATAATTTTCTTTTTATTTTATTAACATTGTAAGAACATTGTGAAGATTTATCAATTTCATAAGGTTTGAGATATAATTTCTTGAAGTAAAGTTTTAAATTTCATCATTATTAAATTATAGTTTGGACTTCAAGAACTTGTCAGTAACAATTAAAATGCGAAAATAGAATATGTGTTATTACACTTTCATCAATGTATTTCACACATAAGTAAATTCTAATTCTATGCTTGATTTAAAATTTACACATCCCAGGTCTTGTTGTTTTTTATGTCTCACATATTTGAGAGATTCCCCTCACAAAACTTACCTATTTTATCACATTTATTCACATATCTTACAAATTGTAAAATAAGATGAATGTAATTTCTTAGTTTATTTTTTATACAGATATTTGTTCTCACAAGGACCTGTTTTTCATTTGAATATATATGACAATGGATTTTTTTTTTTATGTGATCACATTAAGGTTGGGGAAAGTTTGTGCCATAAGAACGAGTTGGGTGCAAGATCTTCTATATAAAGTTTTATCTTCTCAAGATACCCTTTACATTGAATCTAGATGCAGATTGAACCTTTTTTACTTTTGTAATTTTTGTTAGCTATGTCAAGTAGTTTCTTATCAAATAATGCAGTGAATTGTAGCATCTCTTTTTTGTTTTTTTTTGTTGCTGTTTTTTGGGGTTTTCTTTTTTTTTTGTTGTTTTTTTTTTGGACAAAAAGATAGTCCGAAGTTCCAGGAAAGGTCATATTTTAGAGGCAATGAAAATTCTATTCACTGTTTTTTTTATCTTCGTAGATGCCTTTAACTGCATTTTTTTCTATCCCCCATGTATGTAAGAGAGTGCTTGGAATATAGGTTACTTCACCAAGTATTTTTCTTTTTATTTCTTTTTTTATCATTAGATATACTGCCACTTGCTCCAAACTCCTTGTACAGTACAAAGCAGCTTTCAAACAGGTTCAGAGTGACTTTCCAACTATTGAGGAATTTATGAAAAAGTACAGGGTAAGTTTTTTTCACTGGTTAAAATGTATATTGTATGCAAAGCCTCTCAGTTCAATTATAAATGCTTAAATACTTAGATCTATAGATCTCTCTCACCATTTGGTTTCACTTTGCTTGTAGCAAAACTTACAGTTTGTATTAATGAAGTACAGAACTGGACAATCACAAACAAGCTGCACCTGAATGAATGGTGACAAAGTCGTGTCTGCTATTTGATACCAGAAATAAACTGAAAGACAGTGATATAAAACACTAAAGTATGGGATATAATATAACTTTCATCAATACAGCTAAAATCTTGTATATTATAGGTTATCAGTGGTCATATGGTAGCCACTTCTTTTTTAAATAATGTGTCTTGAATTTTAGAGAATAGGGTCAGGCTCTGACAAAATTTCTGAATGAAACATTAAAAAAGTCCCTTGCATCAGCTTTTTTTTCAAGGCTGGATTATTGCAGTTCTCTATTTGAACTTACTGAAAAACAGTCTGGATAGGTTACAAAGATATTATTGTGCTGCTAGGATTGTAACAGGCAAAAGAAAGTGGGACCATGTAACTCCTCTGCTAGTTAATTGTCTACACTGTTTATCAGTAGAACAATTCCTGTCATGAATGCCTGAATTGCGCTGTGCCTGCAAATTTGTTTGAGTGGTAAAAAACTTCTGAATTCAAAAAGACTGAGAACTAAAAAGTATTGTGAAAGAGCTTTCAAGGATGCTGCACCTTAAATTTGGAGGAGCTTACCACAGCAACTAAGAGACACAAATTCAGAAGACACTTTTACTAGTTTTAGAAAAACTAAAAAACAGGGTTTGTTTCACCACCTAGGTTGGTAAATGTAAAACCATGTTCTTGTATGAATGAATTATTTTCTATGTTATGTCATAGAGTAATTTTTCAATGTCATATTTTTTTTAATGTGATTTTAAAGTGTAAAAGTGCCCTGGGCTGAGTTTTTTAGGAGAATGCACTAGATATCATCTTTATTATTATTATTGTTATTATTATTATTATTTTTATTTTTATTATTATTATTTTTTTTTTCCATTATTACTATCATTTCATACTTTATGTTATGACTATCATCAGTGTTGTTTATTTCATCCATGCATAAGCAATTCTTATATAAACCTATGCACTACTCTCATAGGTGCTTGTCTGGTGTGTCTGTGAGTATATCCAGAATCACCCTATAAAAAAAACCTCTCCAGTCAGAATGCTATGCCTGCATAGTTATTTCAGCTAATATTTCTTTTTCAGCAAGTTAACCAAATCTCCTGTCTTCCAATCGTGTGAGAATTGTTTTTTACTCCAAGCTTTTTTCCAATAATCAGTTATTTATGTATGCTTTTAAATTTCCTGGTGTATAGCACCTGAACTCGGTTTTTTTTTTTTTTGGTGGTTCTCAGTTGATTGGAGATTTGTTCTTGATTGTAGGATGTCTCAGGTATGCTGTCAGAGGATTGTCTATTGAGAGTAGTCTATTGTCCTGCTTCAGCTTAAAAGTTTTATTGTTGAGTAGAAGACTGGAATTCTTTCCCTGGTCTACTTCCTCCGCTCTTTCTGTTATTTTTTGTTAACCCTTGTATGAAGCGGTGTTTGCTGTGTCCTTTCAGAAATGCACTTCTCTCGGCAAAGACCTATCCTATGGCAGACTGTTACTGTGATCATGTTCCAGTGCTGCCAAAAAAAACTGAAACAAAAAACCCAAAGAAAAGCAAAAAACATCAAACTTTGTGTGGCTAAAATCCAATCAGGCCCTTCAAGAAAAATATCTTGTGTCTGTTCAAAATAAATTTGAAGTTTTGGGAGGAGCTGAGGAAGTGGACCAACAGTGGGTAAAGTTAAAAGTATGGGTCACAGAAGCAGCAGTGGAACATATACCAAGAGTCAAAAGAGAAACAAAACAAAAGTGGATGACTGAAGATATTTTGGAATTCATGGAAAAAAGAAAACATGCAAAAAAATAATAGGGAAAAAATATGAAATATTGCATAAGGAAATCAGAAAATATTGTGAAGCCAAGGATAAGTGGATCAATGACAAGTGTAGAAACATTGATCTATACCACAGAAATTCTGAGCAGAAATGTACAGAAACATTGAAGAAATCTCTGACAGGAAAACCTATACCTCCACAGGATGCCAAAAGTCAAAAAATGGTGACATCATTATGGGAAAAAAACATAGATGGGCAGAATATATGAGTAAATTTTTTGAAGACCACATAAAAAATTAAAATGTAATGAAACATGACTTTGATGGTCCACCTATCATGAAAGATGAAACTTCGTCGGCAATAAAAAAAGAATAAATTAGGCAAAGCAACAAGTCCAGACAGCATGTCAGCGGAACTTTGAGAAGCATTTGAAGACTATGGAATTGATAAGATTGCAATATTACTCAACGAAATCTATACGCAGGTCAGATTCCACAAGACATCTCCAAATCAAAATTTTAGCATTGCCTAAGAAACCTGGAGCAATGTAGTGTGAATTACAAATACAATCAGTCTTTTCAGTCACATCACCAAAACACTTTTAAAAATCGTCATGCGAGTGGGAAACAAAATCAAATCAGAAATAGCAGAGGAACAGTGTGGCTTTGTGGAAGGAAAAGTTATAGCTAATGCTTTCTATATCATTCATACCATAATTGATCAAGCTCTGGATTTACAAAAAGAGATATATCTTTCCTTCCTTGACTGAATCAAAGCATTTGATAGAGTACAACATGATGAGATAATCACACAACTAACACAGTTGAAAGATGGAAAAGGCCTATGAGTGATCAAAAACATGTACTGTGAACACAGCAGCAATAATAGTTGAAGGAGAAATCAGCTAATTTCAGAAAATACATCATGCTATCAGACACGGATGTGTGCTTTTCCCAGACCTTTTCTCTCTATCTTTGCAGTGAAATGATTATGCAAAACCTTGAGGGATACGCAGGAATTGAAGTTGGAGGGCAAACTTTTCTGTAAAAGGCCCAAGGTCTCTTCGGTGGTAAAGTGTTTTTTTCATGTCTGAGAGTGTGACTAACCACCTTGAATCCAATTCAATTTGCCCACACTCAATTAGTTCTTGCTCATCTCTTTGACACCTTGGTTGCAATCTCCTTCTTCACATATGTTCTCACTCTCCACAAAGCAATCCATCTTCTTGACTGAAGATTGAGTTCTTTCATTGCTTTTCACCAATAAACATCAAACAGAAAAGATGCTCCACCTTCAATGTGATGAAGAACATCCTTGATGGAGAGATTTTCTTTGAAAGTCATTATTTGCAGCTTCATGTTTTTTCCTCAGCTGGACTGTCCAGCTGCTTTAGAAAGAATTAAAGAGGATCGTCCTATCACAATTAAGGACGACAAGGGAAACACAAGCAAATGTATTGCAGATATTGTATCTGTGAGTTCAGATGAATCTCTCTGTCTGTCTGTCTCTCTCTCTCTCTCTCTCTCTCTCTCTCTCTCTCTCTCTCTCTCTCTCTCTCTCTCTCTCTCTCTCTCTCTCTCTCTCTCTCTCTCTCTCTCTCTCTCTCTCTCTCTCTCTCTCTCTCTCTCTCTCTCTCTCTCTCTCTCTCTCTCTCTCTCTCTCTCTCTCTCTCTCTCTCTCTGTCTCTCTCTCTCTCTCTCTCTCTCTCTCTCTCTCTCTCTCTCTCTCTCTCTCTCTCTCTCTCTCTCTCTCTCTCTCTCTCTCTCTCTCTCTCTCTCGCATATATACACACACATACACGCAATCTACCTTTTTCTTTGTTTCACCAATGGCATGGCTTTTCTTAACTCAGTGTGCTTTGCTTATAAAAATATATATATAAAATTGGGAACAACTTTTGTATTGTAAAGAGGAAAATAAAATTAAATGCTTCTAGGTATTCTTTCAATTTACGCAATTGGACTAGCACTGTTGCCTTCTTTAAAAACATTTTTAAGGCTAAATTAAACATAAAGACCTCTCTAAAACTTAATGAGTCTGTTGTAGAAAATTGTTTTCCTTAGACCAGTATAACATACTGTGTGACAGAAATCTTTTTTTATTTCATTTTTCTGCTCAAAACATTGGCTAGGTAAACTCAGAATGATTCATTATTTTTCCAGCTTTTTATTACTGTGATGGACAAGCTTCGACTGGAGATAAGAGCTATGGATGAAGTAAGAGCTTGTTTTTTTGTACTTATTTTGCTTTAAAATAATTGCGTCTGTGCAGTATTAGAAGGAGTAGTGTTAAAGAAGCATAAGCAATACTTGTGATCAGAAGAGAAAGTATCCACACAAAAATTGAGACATATTTGCAATTTCCCACATAAAATAGACCTCTGAAATACAATTTAAAAATATTTTTCATGACCAAGAAACAAAAAAGTTTTAATCACTTATTCAAGTTAATCGGATTAGGGAAAGTTTCAATTTTCTTAGTGTATTCTGGAAAACACTTATGCATTATTTTTAGAAGTAGGCCTATTTATGAATGTTTGTCTACCTATTAAAAGATAGTAAATCATTTTTTTTTTCTTTAAATATTAAATTTGGTATATAGAGTTAATAAATGCTTGTGATGAGTCTGTTGTATGAACCAAATTGTCAACTAAAATCATCATTTTCAGAAAGATACTTAAAGGTGTGGCTAAATGTGTGTGTGTTATCCTAGATTTTATTGTTAATTATATTTGATATTTATAGAGATACAGTGACAGAGAAGTGCTTTTAAAAATAAAAGTGAATGCAAACCATATTAACTCTAGCTCCATCATGACACAAATAACAATTTCAAACAGCAAGATCAATTTAAAAATCTGTTCAAGCCCAAGATCCTAAGATTTTATGAAAATTACCAATTTTTTATTTTCCTAGATACATAGATAAAGTTATTGCCAAGACCTCCATGGGGTTAGAAGTTTGTTGTTTCGGTTGCTATATTTTTATTATAATACTGATGATCATCCAGACTGACTAGATAATAATTGCTACAAAGAGGATTACCGCGGAAGCCAAGGAAAATTTAATGAGACTAGTGTAGTTACCAGATTCACAAAGTATAAGAAGTCAATCTCTTACTTCGAAATGTTTTACATAATTATGTTTATCCTTACCTTTGTTCGAACTTAGACTAGGGATGATATTTAATTGTAGGATACTCTTTGTTGGATGGGTAATAGAACATTAAAATGTAAGCCACTCACTGCTTGTAATTGTCATCCATAGAACAGTCATATCCAAATTTGAGTCACTCACCATCTATAGTTTCTGTCCATATACTCCAGGTAATAATTTAAAAACAATTGAGAACTTAAAATGTAATTCTTAATGATCTTAAGTATAGTTGATCAACAATCAGGGAGGCAGATTGTCAAAAGATAGAGCTGGAATTATTAATTGCGTACGATGACAACTGTTAACCTGTGCTGTGTTTCAGGTGGACACAAAGTATGCATTTCTTTTGAAGGAGTGAGGCTAGTTGAATTTAATTTATAATATATAAGCATGACTCTCTATCCAAATGAATAGATGGGGAGAAAAACCACATTGGAAAAATATGCAGAATTCACAAAAAAAAAAAAAAAAAAAAAAAAAAAAATATATATATATATATATATATATATATATGCACATGTCATCCCGAGCCATACAATTACATTAAAGAAAAGCAAACTTTAAAACAACATTAACAGAACTGATATATATCTCGTCCAGAGCCATTCATAGTAAAGTTTTAAAATATATAGAACCTTTAGACATAGGAATTCTCACTTTGTCATGAAGACATTCTTTAAATGAAGGAAAGATCTCAAGTAAAAAAATAAACTAAACTTGGGTGCAATCTTTTAAAGCACCCCTCTTTTCAGTTTTTTTCTTTTCACGGAGACCATAAATGTGATGTTGATGACCCATTGCAGATATAATGTAGTGCGTGGAAAAAAGTGCTCCCCAGTACAACATAAAAATGTGCAATTGCTCAGACAATATTTCACAGAAAAAAAATAAGGGCCTAGATTTTTTTAAAATTTATTGGGTTACCTTGGCTTGCTAAAGCTTTTAATTATTTTAGATATAGTCACAATCTGTATAACTCATGCAGGACAAATTAAAAAGGGCAATTTAATAAAATGGGTTTGTTTTAATGATTCTATTGTTCTTTGACAATTAGTGGATCTGGTTGATATCTTACATATGAAACAGTATACTAGTACGGAACACATGCAAAAGAAGTAGAAATGGTGTTTACATTACTAACCACTGCTCAGGAAGAAAAGGCTACAATGGGAGTTGTTCATCCGTAATTGTAAATCATTGAGAACAGTTTTTTTGGTTCATCATAACAAATTTGGCAAAAACTTTTTATGAATTAATTACAATGAAAATATAATGAACTTTCAAGAGCATTTTTTAACCTTATCCTTAAATTTTCTTTATTTTTTTTTTTACTGTGAGGGACACTTATTTTGGCAGATAAAAATTTCATTAAACTTCATCACTATACATGGAGTGGTTTTGGATATAGTGCAGAAAGCTATCTAATTTGCATTTGTAATGTAGATTAAGGCGTTCTATTTCTCAGTTTAAAGTCCACTTTAAATTCAACTAGTAAAATTAAAAAGTAATAGCTGATATTTATATAGGCATATGGATTCCAGTACGGAATTGGAGGAAACGGTATGAAAGGATACAAATAATGTGTTACACTGGTCATATGCCAGATATGTGAGGTACCTTAACACCTTAGTTAATTCCTTCCCTTTGAAACTATGCTTATCTTTTAGATGGAATAAGTGCTGAAGGAGATGTACAATTTTGTACTTTGTGTTTTGTTCAGATTCACCCAGACTTGAGAGAACTAACAGAAACAATGACAAGATTAAGCATTCTTCCTGCTGAGTTTGAGGGAAAGCAAAAAGTTAAAAACTGGTATGTATTTTGAAGTTTTTTGTTTTATTTTTTTTGTCTTTTTTATGGTGGTTGTGTTAACACCAAAGAGCAGTTTCCATTTACAAAATTGCTAAATTACTTACAATTATTAAGATTTGATTTTTGTGTTGGGATTTACATATAGTTTTTTATGGTTATCCAGTTCAGTGAGATATACAGGTTCTGTTGAATGTTTATGAAATGGTAGGGAAAAATGAAATGTAACTTTTGACTTTACAATATCTTGCAAAACCTTGAACAAATAGACTTTTTTTTTAGACTGCATCTATTTCTAGTCCTTCCTGGCTGGATTAATATCAATTCAGTTACTCTAAGATGTTAACCAAGCCACAGCAGCTTTTTATCTTGCCAAGGATTGGTTTAGTGTGAAGGGTATCTGAATTCATCAGCACATGGCATAGTTAGGGATTGAACCCAAGAACTACCTTTTTGGGGTCGACATTTTACCACCACTCGTACCACTCTCTAAGATCAGTATATTATTTCAAATAAGTTCTTTATTTTGATGTCAAAGCTTTCCTTTCCATTAGCTTGTGAGGATCGAAAATAGTTATACAAGTTTCAATTTTTTTTTTTGTTTCTTTATTTAATTATTAGTAAACATATTCTCTATTTTCAACATACTTCCAGGCTTGACACTCTTGGTAGCATGCAAGCCTCAGAAGAACTAGATGATGGTCAGGTTAGACAACTCCTATTTGACTTGGAGTCAGCATACAATGAGTTTAACCGAGTCTTACATGACCACTAAAGAAATTTTAATATTAATATTGTTGTTGCTTTTTTTTTTTTTAAACTGAATGTTTAGTTCAGTTATGAAGTTGCAAACTAGCTTGTACAAAAATTTAAATAACACTGATCATTTGAATCAAAGTTATGGCTTCATTTTCTCTAAAATTAAGTTGATTTACTTACTTCTCTTTCCAACAGGGCTCTTTTATGAAATAAAATAATTTCCTAACATCTTTAGGGGTTCTTTGATCTACTGTAAATAGGTCAATTTCAATTAGAGCTTTAATTTTGTTTTAATGGATATTTTCCTGAAGTTGACAATTAAAAGTTAATTGTTCATCAACTGACATGATTATTTTGGTCATATCCCTCTATCATTACCTGGAAAACTGATCATTTTGCACATTACACAGAAATGAAACCTTGTGTGTTAATGTCTTTTCTCTCAAAGCCTTTCATTATTACATGTTTAAGTGTAAAAGAAATTTTAATTTGAAATTCTAGAAGTAGCCAAGTTTGCATTTATAAGGATTTTGATTTAAAAATTTTTTTACCTAATGGAAATTTTTTTTTTCAATGAGAAAAATGTAGTTTAAAAAGGGCTTTGATTTTAGGTTTTGTATGTAATTTATTGTAATTTATGAGAAAGCTTTAATTCAAAGGTTTCTCGAATGTTTCCATAGTTACTATGATAAAATGAAATAAAAATATTAACATTTAAATTGTGTTTTCACTATCAGGAAAAATGTTATGATTCTAATGTGCTGCTCAATTCCTAAGTCTGATAGTTCACAGTCAGTAAACCTAGGCTTTGTTGAAATATAAGCTGCAGAAAGGAGTATATGTTGCTCTTGTGAGATATTAGGAGCCTGCATGTCATACTTGCAATAGATTTTGAGAGGTACTAAAGAGTTTTTGAACAATTTATAACTACTTATGTGAAACAAAGAGACAGACAGACAAGTGTTAGGGGAGGAGAAAATGCTACATGAGTGTGGGAAAACACCTTTTTCATGTGAACTGTTAATAATTAATTGTTTTTGTGAGTAAATATTTTTAACCAAAATGATATAAATCATATGTGGACTCTTTTCTATCTTCATGTCAGTTTGTTTTGTAAAAACGTTAGCCAGCTCTACTCAATTTCATCCTGTCAAAGATTTAATATGCTTTCCTCATTTTTTAAACGTTTGTGGCATCTGAACCATTTTAATAATGTTTTTATTCATGTGTTCCTTTTTGCTTTGTGACATGAATTGATGATTATACATTCTATAGTAATTGTGTACTTTGAAGAGGAAGTGAAATATATTTTCCATTCACGTTTACTTTAATTTTTTGTTGTGGTTGAAATTTTCACTTCTCTACAAATGAGTATTTTTATTGCTGTTTTCTTGTGATAACTGCACTTTGATAAGTTGTATTTTAAAAAATGCTATTGGGTAGATCTGCTTTACTGCTTACAAGGCAGTATCATTTTAAAGAACTGAGTACAATATTCTTGCTTTTTTTCAGTATCATCTGCCTTGCTCATATAGCTGGAAATCATGAGATACAATCTTGCTTAAAGAGATGTTTACAGCAAAGCTTTTGTAAGACTTCAGAACAATCTTATATAATAATAATAGCATCTAAGAACCTTTTTTTTTTACTTTTTTTTAATCCATCATTGTCACTATAGTTAAAGAGCCTCTGTTCAATATAAGTGACAAAGAAGTTTCAAAGGCAAAATGGTAGTGATAAATGGACAAAACCCTGTCCAGATTAAAAAATACAAGAAGCAAATAAAGAACTGGAATATCTTATTTGGAAAACCAAAATAAAAAAAAAAACGGGGATGACAATAACGTTTTTGATTCTGCACTCTTTTAGGCAATTAACCTTTTAGGGCTTCAAGTTTTGTGCATAGCAGATGAAACCGAATGCATATTTTCAACCTCACAATCAAAGACTAAGTAACCCCTATGGTCACAGAGATTATCAAAGTTTCATAAGATGAGCAAAAGAGTGATTAAACAAGCACCTGCATAAACAGAGAAATCAACTAATAGTTTGAAAATTCAATTGAGCTGAATCTGTGCATAATATAAGTAGATAGTAGTCAATATGCATTTAGTTACATAGAAGTGAGACATACATTCATACAATGACTTAAAGCTATTTTTTTTCCTCATAGTGGAAGAAATTCATACTGATTTGAAATCATAGACTTTATAGTTAATTTTTGTGAATTATGCTATATTTGTCATATTTGGAAATTGCTTTCAATGTAAAAAAAAAAAAAAAAAGTATAACACATCAAATACTTTGTCTACTCAATGAATCTATTGAAAAGATAATGCTTGGGTCATAATAGCAAAGTTTGATTGTAACAGTGAACACGGTTATGGGTAGATACTACTAAAAATTTTCAATTTTGGCCATTTTAGCTTTTTGGTTATTTTGTATAACAAAATTAATTCTGAAAACATTGTTTGAATTTATGAAGTCTCAAAATATACCAAAATTGTCAAAAATGTCTTTTTTGGTGAAATTTTATGCTCAAAATATCCGTTTTCACCATCAAAAATGCAAAGAAGATTACTAAAAATGGCTGTTTTTACCTACTGAAATGTCAATTTCGTACATATTTTCTGTGTCAAACACCATCACAACCTCTTCTTACCAATTCAAGCTATTCAACTCTACCTTTCATCAACCATTGCTTTTTTTTCTGTACTTGGTCAAGAAGTGAGTGAATGTTGGAAAGGAAATGAGTAAGAAAAGATTAAGTGTGATCAAAGGTAGGCTCTGAAAGTAGAGAATACTCAAAATTATTTTCTGGCTCAGGTATGCCAGCAATGGAACAATATAATTATAATTCTTTATGAGAAAGGCAAGTAAAAGAATATAATTTTATCTAATGAAACAAAAGATTTTTTTATATTACGTTAAAGGATGACATAGTTTTGTCACAATTTTTCAAGAGTAAAGAACTTAGGTTATATTTATATCATATGTCTTTGATACACCTATAAATTTTGAATAATTAGATTCAAAGATTTAAATACAGATGAAATGCATGGTTTGGGATTTTTAAATTGTTATGGGCATTGAAAATGTTATTTAGATTGTTTCAAAGTTTCTAAACTGTTACGGAACTCTGAAGTGTTCTAGGTCAGTGCTGATTATACTAATAAGTACTAAAGAATTGTAGCCAGAATCTTCAAGAACCGTAGAAAGTAACATTTCACATCCACTGGCTTGATTTGAGTTCAACTGAACTCATAATGGCAGCTGCATGTAGTGCTTTGTAATATAACTGTAAATTTTGATATTCATGTTCTCTATATCTTCTTGCGCATCCAACTACATGTATGTTTGTTATAACCCATTTATGTGCAGAATGTAAGAGAATAAGTAAAAAATGCGAGTTCCATTTTTTTCCAATGAATCAGAGTGCTTTTTTTTTAGCTATCATCCCACTTCACGACAAAAACGATAATTAAATTACATTAGCAACGTTAATAACAAAATCAACAATGATAATAATAATAGTAATAATAATAATAGTAATAATGATAATAAAAATATAGTAATAATAATAGCAAGAAGAAAGAGAAGAAGAAATGTAAACTTTTGCAGGAATCATCCGGTTCTATGAATTCAAATGTTAAGGGTACACAGACTGATGTAGTTCTACAGGCTTAGAATATACACAAGAAGACACGGGTCGACTCCAAAAATGAACATTGACCACAGGAATAGAATCATTGAGCACAACGTCATGCCTATACTGCAAGATGATGCATAAAGCTAAAGGAGTAATAAAAGAAATTGAAGAAGAAATAAGTGGATTGTCAAAAAAATATAACTACGTTGAAATACTATAATCATTATTATGTCTACAAAGAAAGGACCTATCCTACATAATAATAATAATAATAATAATAATAATAATAATAATAATAATAATAATAATAATAATAATAATGATGATGATGATAATAATAATAAGAAAATAATAATAATAATAATAATAAT
>JAWDGP010000828.1:850000-942500 GCA_033675545.1 Elysia crispata
CTACAAGCAGTGGCGATAAAGCTTCTCCCCTGTTTAATGCTACTGTTGCTTAACTTGTTGCTCATCCGAGGAATATATTATTCTCAACGTCACCATGAGCAGTTGGCCGCCAGCAATGGCCAGACTTCTGGTTCGGGCAGCGTGAGTACTAGCTCTACGAGCATGTTGGTAGCGGTCGTCACTCTTTCTATTCTTACAGAAACCCCTCAAGGCATCATCTTATTTTGGTATGGCTTAGACCATAATGTCGCAGAAATTTACAGTTCTCTTGGAGATTTTGTGGACACACTAACTATCATAAATAGCAGCATTAATTTCTTACTGTACTGTTCAATGAGTAGCAAATTCAGGACAACGTTCGCTACTTTATTTAAAAAATGTATAGGCTTAAGCCCCACGGTTTTAAGTGTTAATCACGATATGGGTGCCACGCAGTAGATTATGGCATTTAAAAAAATGTTTTATTAAGATAATGTTTTGAAAAATCAATAATCATAATTATGTCTAAGTGAATCTGAGCTGTAGTTTGAATTTCTCTCACTTAAACCTTCTTTATTGGGGCGATCTAAATATGCCCATGACTTAATTATGGTGTATTAATGAATAAATAGAGCTACATAAGCAAAATAAAAAGGATCCAAAGCATTCTGAAACATGTTAGGCGTACTTGAAAATATAATATAACAGTACGTTTTCAGGCTCAGCTATCTATATTCGAACAACAGTTAATTTATGATCAGTGACATTTTATAGTCATAGGTTGCTGCGACAAGAGAAACCCCATAAATGACAACTAGCCAGCTTTCAGCCAATTCACTATTATTTTTTTGTGATCATATGCATCTCCGTTGGGAATAATTAAATGCCACTGTAAAGGGAACGGTTTGTCTATCTACCGGACTAGCACATAAATATCAACGTGAAGAGGTAAACTTTACGGCTATTTCATATCAAATAAGCCATATAAGATTTCTGCTGTCATCAGACAAAAACAAAAGATAGACGTCTAATACTCAGAGATTTAAGAGCATGCCATTTAAAGCAGGAAAAAAGAAGAATTATTAAATATTATCGAATGGTTATATTGGAATCTTTGCTTGTATTTATATACACATTTTTACTTTTATGATTTCCTTGTGACTCTAATGTATTGCTGTATAGTTTTCTCCACCCATCATTATAAAGTTTAAAAATTGTAGGGTTGTGCAGTGGTACGAAGTAGCCTTTGAGTGAAAATAGCAAAGAATGTCAGCTCTTGTTCAGTTTTGAATCCTTTTGTTTATAGCAGCGTCGCAGAGGCCTTCCTCCTCATGTTTATCCACTGGCAAGTACTTCCACGGAGTCACTTTCAAATCAGCAAGACACACATTATGGACAGACTCCTGAGTCTTAGACAACAATAATTTAATACATGTATCTTAATTTCTGGTCTTAAGATAGAGCTGCAAGGGTTGGCTCTTGCAGTCAGAACGGATGCGCGAGCAACACATTTTCATGGTCCACTGTAGACTGATGATAGGCTCTCGAACATTACGTGTCTAGAACTTGCTTTGCTGATTCTGGATTTTTTTTTTTTGCTTCTCATCGAAGTATGTGTTTGTTTATCACTGACGTATTTGTTTATTTTAGACGTGGGCTTGTCTTAAATTGAAAATGTCTATATTGAATAATTGTGTAGCATTAATAGTGAGGCAACAGTTTCGAAAATATTTACAATTTTCTGGTATGATTAGGCATAAGTAAAAATAGCATAATATGGCGGACAGTTTCCTTGTGAAATTGAAATGATAACGCTAATGTCATAAACGTTTGAACTGAGACCATCAACAAATTCATGAGTTTTATTGAAGGGACTCGTGCCATTATTTCTTGTTTAAAAAGAAAAAGTAGCTTCTCACGTTTAGAATGATAAACTAATTATGTTTTCTCAAGTTATCATTAATTTCACTTCTCTTAAGAATTATTTTTTGTGATTGTATTCAACAAATTGAAGATTATTAATATTATTTCTCCATGGTTTGTAAGGGTGATAACTTACTTGCAATCTTGTGAAGCATTAACTGATCAATATGACTTTAGTCGAACTAAAAGCAAGCGTTTCGTTGCCAGAGAGTGCTTTAGAAGTACAGAATTCACAACTTATCACATCTCGATTTTCTTCATTAAAAAAAAGATATATATAATAAACAATTTTTACAATGCAGAAACAACTATCGCTTTAAAAATGTCTTTTTAGAGTGACTTCTATGCAATAATTATCATAAATAAATAAAATGCAGTTCTCTTGTCGGGGATTTCATTTGCATTGACTCCATGTGACATCAAGTTGACCAATAAATTAGCCATATTGGTTGGAAAACCATCTTTAACTTCACCTTTCACTCTCTAGAATGAGCAGAGCAGGGTAACTGACTTGTTATAATCTTAAATCACTTTTTTTTCCATTGTCATAGCTATGGTTCACCTAAACAAATTATTGCATGTTGTTTTCAAAATACCTACCTCAAACCTTGAATCATACCCATCATGATGTCCTGCTGGTATGTTAACGAAGAATGTGTATTTACTATTTGTTCTCATTTCTTACCTAGGATGAAGTTATACACAATCAGAATGAATCCTAGAATTGTTATTCGTATAGTAATACTGTCAGGGATATATCTGAAAATTATTGTTTACTGTTGTCTTGTCTTTAGTCCAAGAATTTGTATTCATTTGGCTCTGTTTTCAGAAATCGCTGTTCTTAGAATTCTTATAAGAGTTAGTGCTTTTATGCATATACTTTATTTCTAATATTTTTTTTAATCAAACAGTTGCTTGGTAATAAACTTCATGCTTAAAAGTCTGTAACAGGTCTTCAGAGCAACAGCTATGTCCCTTTTGATTTGATTTTAACTGCTATAAATATCTAGGCCGTTGATCTAGAATCTTTTTTTTTTAGTTTCTTTGCTTAGATCTTACTCTATTCAACATAGGTTTAGAACAGCCGCCGCCTACACTCAGTACTTTAGAGGCCTATTTTCATTTTCATTCCTGCCATTTCTGCCGAGGAGTGCTTACATTTTTGCCTTTAAATTTCCAAAAACACTATTCCCGTGAAAAATAATAAAATTTATATTTTTATGCTAAATATGACATGCCTATGTGGTCTAAATTTTGGTTTGGTTATATGTTTCCCATTTTTCACCTATACATTATTACTAAGAGATTTATGAAGAAGTAACATTTTTTTTAAAGCGGTTTATTTTGGACTTATGATATATATATATATATATATATATATATATATATATATATATATATATATTTATTTATATTTTTTTTTTTTTTTTTTTTTTTTTTTTTTTGGGAGGGGGGGGAGTGATCGCATTAGATGAAAATATCATAGCAATCGATTAGTTAAATTAATGAGTGAAAGAAAATTGTCAATGTCAAGCACGTCATTTAGGACAAGCAATAAAATGAGAACAAAAGGAACTTAATTATAAATTTGCAATGTTCTCTTTATAGATTGTTTAGATCCGCAACGATAAAAAATTAAATGGAAGTAATTTCATCAATGTGTACTGTTATATTTCAAAAACACTTTCCTTCTTTCTCTGTGTTGTGCCCACGAGTTCCTCCCTTTCAATTTTTGCTTAAATGCTGGGATCAAATTTTATCCAACCATCTGTATCGGCTTGGCGGAAGCCTAATAGTTTTTTTCCTTGAAAAGGTTACAACGGCATTGCAATGAATCATTGCCTCTGAGATTAATAACAATCGTTACGTTTCCCTTCATTCCTCATACGATAGTTATCGTCCTATTGTTTACGAACGATGCCGCTTTAGAAAATGAATTTAAGTTGGATAAAAATATTTCTCACTTAGAAAACTAATAATCTTTTTCTCACGATTATCACTTTGCAAGACTCATTAGAAATTTACTTTGATGTTCTCAAACTTTACTTTTATTGTATAGATTGAATCTTTCAATGTCAAAATAAATAAATGCAACCATGATAGAATGTTAACAACTTTTTCATATAAGTAATTCTAACAATTATTAAGCTTTTTGCATTCATCCTTTAAGGTAATTTGTGCTGCTGCAATGGATAAGGGAAGCTCCGCCATTTCAACCCTGGGCTCTCGTGAATTATTCAAGTGTATGCCACTTTAATGATTACTTCCATTGGAAATCGGCTCCGAATGATTCTGATGGTGTGATGGTTGCGATTAGTAGTAATGCAAATCAATCGGAGTACACTAAAAAATTTAAAGGATTCTAAACAAAAACAATAGTTTAACTCTATACATTACCGACATTAATCCTTCGTTTATTTTTCATTAAAATTTCAATTTTTCATGTAATTTGTGTGATGCATAGCTCTCGATTCAGGTAAAGTGGATCTACGGAGATAATGATCAATGTTGAATCTCGTTGACATATTTAAAAAATAGTGAGTCGGTGCCATGAAATGGCTTGCTGAATGCGTACCATATGTATGGAGATGACTTTATTCCAGATTCACATCAAATCTTTACTTAAAACGGGATCACATCATGAACACTATGCATGTGTAATTAGTGAGTAAACATAATTATTCTGTCCTTGTGAGCTATGTATCAAAAGAAGCACGAGCTTTACCTCTTGCTTTTTTAATCTTTCCACCAAATCTGCCTTTTCAATCTGTTACCTCTTTAGTGACTGAATCCCATCCTCTAGTTATTTCCTAATGAACAATCCCTCTAGCCTTGGATCAGAACATAAGAATCGTTATTTAGAAATACACTGTTTTCTATGTTAATATCTCACATCAGGACTTTAAAAAATTGACAGTCCCAAATATCATTTACAATGATTCAACGCTTTGCCACAGATAGCAAAAAATCGATTGAGAAATCCAACTCAGCGCACAATAATGACAAACAGCTAAGGATTATTGGCCACATACTTCTTTATAGTTCAGTAACATTAATCATGAAACACAGCTGAGATTGATTCCTCTTGATACAACTGGTTAATTTACTTCTATACCTGTCACTCCTATGTCTTCTACCTACGTCTACCTATTAACCTGTCCCGTATTTCCAGAACAACACCAGACTAATATTCTCCCTCTCCAGACCAGCGAGGGCAGATAGTAGAGGTTTCAATTTTAAGTGATAAGTGAAAACGATCATAGCCAACAGTAACAACATAAATGAATGTCTAAACTATTTGTTCATTTAAGATTAACAGAACTCGGACTTGTATGCCTGCCTCTAACTATATTTTCTCCAAGAACCGTTACAGGAGGGCTCAAAAGTATTTCCGCACGATAAAGAAGGAGCTCGAGTAGCATTACAAAATTAATGCAGTGGGACGAGAGATAATAATATGGAGAATTTTCTCGATCTCCTATGGTCATTGAACTCATAACGCTATGGGCACCAAATGGAATTTTATTATGTGTCACGCCATAAGCAATCTATGAAGCGTACGTGGAATCACACCCACATTGCTCTCGATGGAAATTCGTAACGGTGGAGTGTGAAATGATGTTGATCCCGCTCGCGTCTCGAGGAAGTAGAGGGTGGTGAGCAGCCTGCCTGGCTCTTACTGGTGTTGTTGGAAAGAGAGAGAGAAAGAGCTACGTACAAAGACACAGAGACGGAGAGAGACAGAAAGACAGCTTGAAACTTGTAATGGGTCCGCGGGTCTTCACGCACATGCCTTTTTTTCCTCTTTGTTATCTTGGGATAAGAATGTTTAATTATTTTAGCTTTGGAAGATGACCAAGTTTTCTTGCATGTCTTACTTGATGAAAGTGTGAGAAGCGAGGATAGAAAAATTAAAGCAAATAAAGAAATGCACAAAAAAAAACTTATTAGAAGTTTTATTATTATTATTATTATTATTATTATTATTATTATTATTATTATTATTATTATTATTATTATTATTATTATTATTATTATTATCCTTATTATTTATATAATTATAAGTAGTAGTAGTAGTAGTAGTAGTAGTAGTAGTAGTAGTAGTAGTAGTAGTAGTAGTAGTAGTAGTAGTAGTAGTAGTAGTAGTAGTAGTAGTAGTAGTAGTAGTAGTAGTAGTAGTAGTAGTAGTAGTAGTAGTAGTAGTAGTAGTAGTAGTAGTAGTAGCAGCAGCAGCAGCAGCATTAGTAGTAGTAGTAGTAGCAGCAGCAGCAGCATTAGTAGTAGTAGTAGTAGTAGTAGTAGGAGCAGGAGCAGCAGCAGCAGCAGCAGCCAAGTAGCAGTAGTAGTAGTAGTAGTAGTAGTAGCAGCAGCAGCATTAGCAGTAGTAGTAGTAGTAGTAGTAGTAGTAGTAGTAGTAGCAGCAGTAGTAGTAGTAGTAGTAGTAGTAGTAGTAGTAGTAGTAGTAGTAGTAGTAGTAGTAGTAGTAGTAGTAGAACACAAGGCCAAATGAAAATCGGAAAATCACGAATAATGTACAAAATATCCTTGCAGCCGGCAGGGGCAGAAGTCACCAGTAAAGCACATGATAAAATATGTGAAGGACTGTATTTTCGAGGTCTCTACCTTACAAATGGTGAAATAGAATTGAAGTTGATGAATATGCAATTATATTTGACAAGGAATCCTCAAATCTTTTTATAGATTCATACATATATTATTCAACAAAAGTTCATGAATTATCTGTAAGGTCTTGCATCTTCGTTGTTGAAAATGCCAATTGCACTAAACAAAAAGCATTAGAACTTCAGGCCAATGGTATAGTGCAGTAGCCGTATACAAATCGGATCTAACACGGAGGCTAATACTGCCATTTTATAAAAGATGGCTTTACGAGTAGAATTATGTGACTCGGATTACCTGTTCAGAGGTTCCTGTTTAGTTTAGAATATAGTATCAACGATGGACAGAGCAATAACAAAATAGATTCATTTAAAGTAAGTGGACAAATAATATACTTTCCAGGAATTCACTTAGAAAGTGTGGACACCGACTCAGGTTCAGCAGCACGGCATGATTCAGGCCGAGATTTTTTTTAAAAGAATCCAAACCAGAAGAGGTCACTGAGCAGTGTGATATGGAAGAAAATGATTTTATCAAAGTTTCTTTTAAAAAGTAAAGCAGTGGTATTATTGAAGCATTTTAGTTTTCTAAATTTAGACTGCTTTAATGTGTAAGAACTCATCAAACATGTTTCTTTTACCATTTTGAGAGTCATCCCTTGATATTTGATAGCAAATGATATCATCCAATATTGCTTAATCGCTAGTCTTGATCTGAAGGATGTTAACTTTATGCATCAAGAGAAAAAGCGCAAAGTCGTTGTTTTTTTGTTTTTTTTTAATTGTGATACAATAATTTTGTTTCGGCCCTACGATACCTAGAAAAAGTTGAAACCACGTGTATTTGGTGGCTGTGGAAAGTTGACAATACTCCTTTTTTTTTTTTTTTTTTTTTTGTTCAAGTTCCGTCTTAGGTTCAGGGGCATCTTAGATGTGACTGTTATAAGCATTCGCTATTGCCGCCTCAGTAGGTAGTACCATTTCTGACAGCAGCTCTGACAAGACTATTGAGTTCCCAGTGCAGAAATTATGTCAGTCGTAAACTACTGCATGCATAGATCGACGTCCTCTCCTTTACGGACATCAAAGAAAAGAATAAAGTAAATTGTGCGCTAAATAATCATATTGAAGAGAATCGCGATTCTTTGAAATTTGTGTACCAATAGGACCCTCCAAACTATAGAGGTTTGCGAAAAGAATTCTCTAGGTCCAAGCCATTTACATCCAACTCTATGCATTTGTTTTTGTTTTGTATTGTTTTGTGTGGTTATGATTCGACCTTCTTTATGTTAACCGACACTTTCAGAGCCCTCAACACGAAATACAATTAAATCATTCAAAAAAGGTGTGTTAAACATATAAAACCATCTATCGATAATTTATTGTCCGAGTATTTTATGTATCTTATTTCATTTGAACTGAAGTAATGAGGGCCTGCCAGCCGTTCTTGTGCATGCAAAAAAAAAATTTCTTCGGTTTTATTATAAAGTCTATCAGAATTAACATTAAACAACACACAATGTCAATTATTATTGATTCCTTACAGTTAGGTTGCTGTGCCATAAAAATAACAAGGCCGAATCTTTTTTTTTTTATAAATAAAATGATTGCCATGGTTCTAGCTTCTTCGACAACAGTTAAGCATAATTATTGGTGTCCAAATCAAAAAACACAAAAATGGCATAAGAAAAGAAAAAAAAAATGGTTGATTATTGTTTTCATTATAAATGTTTCTCTTGGCAATTTCCAGAGTTTACTAATTTCATAATTTGAGTAGGAATACCATTGTATTTGCTCTTGTTTGTTTGTTTCTTGTTTTTTGTTGTTTTTTTTTTTAGTTTGGGGCTTAAATGTCAAATTACTATTTAATTGCAAGATGGACAGATATATTCGTTCGCCTATCAATAGATAGATACCCACAAATATATATATATATATATATATATATATATATATATATATATATATATGCATACACTTACACATACTAATAATAATATATACATACATGCACGTGTAAACGTAGAATGCCAAAGACTGGATTTGGTACAAAAGCGTACTTTTTTTTTTCATCATCGAAGCGTAAAATATGCACTTTTCTAAGTTGACAGCTTTAATTTGTTTTTATGTTAACAAATATTATTCTAATCCAAGAATATTTGTTAAGAATGCATTCATGAGTTTGAATTGGTTCCTCCAAGTAGATAAACATATATGAAATAGGTGAAACTTCGATGTTTTTTTTTAAACCGTTTGTTAGATTTTTTTTTGTTGTTTATTTTTTTTATATGACCATGCTTACTACCAATGTTTTCATTAAGTAACAACTTCATTCACAAAAAAACACACATTTAGGAACACAAAAGAGTAATGGTTGACATTTATATTTGACATCCCGAATGTATTTTTAAAAGACTTAGATTCATAGTCTTCCAGTTGTACAAAGAATTTTCTCCATTTCGTAGTTTACAGTCTCCAAATTCCTCTTCCACGCTCTCACCTGGTCTTTCTCTGTTTACCTCGCTTTTTCTTTCCCTTTTCCCCTTGCGGTCTCTCTCTCTCTCTCTCTCTCTCTCTCTCTCTCTCTCTCTCTCTCTCTCTCTCTCTCTCTCTCTCTCTCTCTCTCTCTCTCTCTCTCTCTCTCTCTCTCTCTCTCTCTCTCTCTCTCTCTCTCTCTCTCTCTCTCTCTCTCTCTCTCTCTCTCTCTTCCTCCCTCTCCCTCACTCTCGTCCTCTCTCTCTATTTATCTCTCCTCTCTTTATGACTCTCATATCTGTCTTCTTTAATTGAAATGCCAGAGCAGCATGCTTCCTGATTTCTTTTACCACATAGGATCCTTGTCCAGTTCGGTGGTGAGATGAGCGTCCTCGTATGGGCCTCCGATGGCTCTTTTAATCGTAAAAGATTGGTCATTCGGGTGGAAGGAGATAGGTGTGCTTTCCAAATATGACTCGGAGCTGCCGTATTCAGCGCTGAAAGTACCAAGATAGGTATATTGATTGGGTTCATGAGGAGTTCAGATGGTAGATTATTTTCATAAGCCATTTCAGCAAATTTGTGACTTACGACAATTATTAAGATTGTCTTGCAGTAATTTCTGTTTTCTGCGGTTCCAGATGTAAATTTTATTGAGACAAAGGCAAGATCGTAAATTGCAGTTTCATTAAATTTCTGATTGATAGTTCTTAAAGTTCTGTAATTGTTAAAAAAAAAAAAACTGCTGTAATAGAGAGTCAAAATGTATCGCAAATTTAGCGGAGACAATTCAATAACAATGTATATTGTATAACTAAATTATGCTTCTCTGTTTTGCATAAAAAAATGAACGGAAAAACAAAAATAGACTAATAATGGATAAAAATTAATATAAACTTATAAAAAAAAACATCCTAATTTGGCTACAACTGATACTATTAAAATGACTATAGATAGCTTTGTAACCTGTCGAATCTTTGAAAATGTAAGAAGAGAAGAAATTAAATAAAGAATAGAATTAGCAGTTTTGGTAATTTAAGAAAAGTTTCGATATTTGATATTGTGTCGATTGTTGAAAATACCCAGCCTTACATCCGCCCTCTCCAAATTTCTTGAATTAATCAATATATTAATTAGTCTGCTATTGACCTGGTCGTACAATACATCGGGTGCTGCCGCACGGGTTGAGGGTGTCCTGGAACTCTTCGTATTGGAAGCTTGGCCTGATACTCTGGTGGCGCTACGGGTGTGCTCGTGAAAACAGGGTTTCCTAGTGTACCACAAATACCGCGATATCTGTATGAGTGAGTTTAGAGGATGACCAATTTTTTCATTGTAGATGCGATATTGCCAACTACCTTGGGGTTCGAATTGGTAATGGACGAGCAATAGTCGGGTAGACAAAAGTCAATGAGCAAAATCAAAGGGAGGGTAAAGGAATTAGAGAGAGAGAGAGAGAGAGAGAGAGAGAGAGAGAGAGAGAGAGAGAGAGAGAGAGAGAGAGAGAGAGAGAGAGAGAGAGAGAGAGAGAGCGGGGGGTGCAGGCAGGTTATGATACACTGTAAATAGAATGATAAGCAATCAAACAAGGACAAAAGCTAGTGAGCATACGAGCAAAATGGGGGAGGTGGGGATACAAGAGAGAGAAAGAGAGAGACACACACATAAACAGACAGACAAGCAAATTGATAGGACATGTTCAGGTTGTAACAGATTAGTTCCAGATTTTCATCCTCCAGCAAAGTTACCATCCCTAAAACGTTTGTTGAATGTCATCTACATCCATCCAAATCATGGACATAGTCTAAACAATGGATTATTATCCTCGGATTATAGATACAAAGGGTTTTATTGTGGTATTCTCTCCATTATTATATTGAAAAGGCATTAAAGAAAAAGAAAATGTTTCAGAGATCAGATTTTGTATAAAAATTGGGTCATTAAAATGAGAAAGAATAGATATTTCGTGCAAAAAAAAACTGTATCAATAATAAGTTAAAAGACAATGAAATATTGGCGTGACTGTATACAACTATCTTGCCTTCAAAGATCTTGCTCTTTATTTTTCCATTAACTTACTTGAAAAGTTGTTGCCGCATGGTCGAAGTTTCTTTCCTGAACTCTTCTTCTATCACCATTTCCTTGAGCTTATCTGTGAGTAGTTGAGCTGCTGAGATGCCATCATAGTACCTGCGAGCTGGGTTTTCAGGTTTCTTACTGGGGTCCGTGTTAGGAGGACAAGTAATAGCGTTGCTTCTAACACCTTTGCGATTTGGACAAATTTTCTTTGAGACATCTTCCCGAGGCATTGGTGATTCCCCTTTCAATGATTTGTCAGGTAGACCTTGAGTGCAAGGCAAAGCCTTTTTGAGGTGTTTGGAATACTTTGGTGATTGAGTTCCTTCGCATTGTTCAACGAGACAAGGGTTATTAAATTTTGCATTTGGTGGCACTTCGTAAGGACAACTATGTGAAGGGTTATTTAAAGTGATGTATGGTTCTTCTTCGACGTTAACACGCCATTCCTGCCCTCCCTTCGATTGGTGGTTTCGTTTTTCTTTAAATGTCACTTTTTTGTTAGAAATTTTGGACATATCTTTCTGTCCTATTGTCTTTATGATATTCTTGTATTGGTTATGTAATTAGGAAGTAATGTTTTCTGCTGGTGTAGACGATTTCTTTCGTGGTATCTGGCAGTGACATGGGTAGTCCCAGTTAATGAAAGTATAAAAGCGCCAATCGAGGTTATTGTTGTTGTTTTTATTTTTACTTTAGTTATTTTTTATTATTATTTTTCTTGAAAAGGGGAAGGGGAGTAACAGAAGTTAAACAAAGATTACAGACTTACATATTTTGAAATCTACATTAATTAAAATCATCAGCTGAAATTTCAGCACCAAACAACAGTTAAGTGAAATATCACCAAATAATATTTGAAAGTTTATATTCTGGTAAAAATTTGGTCAACAAAAGGACATAATAGTGTCTTGTATTTTGCGTAACCATATAAGTGAAAATATTACGTTTGGGGAATGTTTGTATTATGTATACAATATACGTAATCATATAGGCATTACTGACAATCATTCTTCGATTGTTCATGTTTTGTTTCTTACCACCGGGTATTAATTAATTAAATTTTGACTGTTATTACATGGAAGTCTTGACCTTATATTCGGTATGATATTACTTAAGTGAAAACAGGATACTTGCAAGATTTGCGATGATTCCTACGATAATTTAGTGCGACGTGACGCGGTAAAATAAAACTCAGCAAGACACATGAATTGAAAATTGCTTTCATGTACAGGTAGTTATTTTGTCACAACAAGAATTACAAAGCTTGTCAACATTTACATTCAATACCTCAGCTGTTTCAAAAAGTCTAGATCTAATTTTAGAAAATTAAGCCAATAAAATGGGTGAAAATTTTTCATCACAATACTTACACAGAATAAAGCACCAAATTGTCAAGGACGCCTTGATTAAATATCGGGATTCCGTTCAATTTGTGTAGTTTTTTTTCTCGACATTTTATTGTATTGTATGCCTAATTTTATCTTGTACGTAACTTTCTGTTGAGATTTATTGTCAACAAAAAATGAGAAAAGGGAACATATACTGAAAGGTGTTTTGTGTTGTGCAAGACAATGTTACCGTGTCGCCGCGGAAACCACTGTCAGCAATTTAAAATGAAACACTATTTCTGAAACGAAGATAATAATCATGAGAGAGAAGTAGGATAAACCTGTGCGCAACTTATTTCAGTAAACCTTTGTTCTAAAAAAAACATTACGATCGGATTTTTTTTTTCCTGCAACCGTTTTTATAATGTAGAGAAAAAAATTCCACTAATAAACAAAACTAAGTACATATATAAAACACCAAAGCAATTTAAATAAACAAAACAATTTGGCATTACTTTAGTATGCTACTGCGTGTAAAAACATTTTTTCCCGCAGTGAAGTTTGAGAACATTTGTGAAATCTTCTTCACCTGCATCGCTAAAACTGCGCTGGAAAACAGCTAAGTGCGTGTTTTCCTAATCTCTGTTTTAAACGCTTATTATGAGGCCGCATGTAGGAATAAAAAGAAACCAGAAGGGAATTGCCTTGCCGAGTTATACTTTCCCAATCTTTGTAAAGATCATTCTAGGCTATGTAGATACGAACAAAAAGTAGACCCTACCTATTGGAGCAATGTTTTGTGACAGGTTAACGAGCGTCAAAAACTAAAAGGGTTTATTAACATTTCCGGAAATACGCAGTACTACAGACACACCTATATATTTTAAACCCACATGTAACATTAGCTTGACGTATAATCATAATTTTGTATATAATCTTTATTTTACATATGTTTTTGATTTAACCTTAAGTCCTGTTTTGTCCAAAATTAAACAATCAAAACCGTCAAAGATTAGAGAAGATAGTAAATTTATCCTAATATTATTATTCAGATAACAAAGATATGAAGACGAGATCTTATTGTTTTAAGTCATCTTTTTTTTTTTCAAGCGGAAAAGAGCCTAAAAACAGATAGCCTGCTAGCTCAATCTATATATGGGCATATCCCGTCCTTCTAATAACGTTATTCATCATTTTGACTGGAAAATGAGGAAAGTCCGATAACCTACATGATGTGCGAGTTCTATTAATATTAATAGAAATATTTGGTCAAATCAGCGCAGGAGAGGGGGAAAAAGTTCGCGGATACCCTCTTCTACACAACCCTTCAGTCAGAAATCTTTTCATGTAATTCATTCAATTTGGCAATTACATTACCTTCACACGTATAATTATATATCCCTTGGCAATATTCACTGGTAATCACAATTAGCAATAAATGGTGGCTTCTTAAAATACAGGTCAAGTCACCGAAGTGAACAAACTTTTGCAGCAAGAGTTACGAAAGTTAGATATTTTTGTTGCGTAGGTTGTAAGGTGAATTATAAGTGTATCCTGAGCACAATTCTGACCTAACTATGCATAAAAGTTTAAAGAAATAGATCACTAACGTTATAACTCGGACATGCCTCGAGTATAACTTGTAGACTTTATTTATAGCTCCTTAAGCACAAAGACAATAAAGGTAACAGAGAAATACAGGTTGCCAGAAAGGATACAAATGTGTAATTGCATCTTGGCATAAAGGGTAGGTCAAGTCAATTGAGGGAATCACAGTTTAAGGAGGACGTTCCTTAGCCTGTGGAGGGAATCCTACTCTCTTGGATACCTGCGCTACATATCACAGACTTATCTTCTTTGCTTTTCATGGCATCTCTACTGATTTATTCTCGTAAAATAATTATTCATAGATCTGACCTGCTCTTGTCAAAATGAAAAAAGCACACTGGCCACAGGCAACACGAGTTAAAGACAAAGGCCAAATTATATCCTGTGACGAGCTTTTGTACTTTTGGCTTTGCCTATGGTGTGAAATCTGCACCAAATTATTGTGGCGCGGTGATGAAAAAGAAAGTAGATAATTGATGACACAGACTGTTCTGTCTGCAGTATTTGACAACTTCAATTTGCCGCATAAAAGTTGGTCCTAGATCCGGATACCATATGAGTCTGTTGAAGATTCAAGAATAGTGATAGATCTTATCTAATTTAGATCCAGATCTATAACTTCATAAGAATTTAAAAATAAGATAAGTCTAAGTGAAATTAACAAAATATAATATAAAAAAAAAATGGCTCTCGTCAATATATGTGATGTGACAGTGCTCAACAACCCAACCTCATTTTTGAAACCGTTCCAGTTTGAAATCACGTTTGAGTGTCTGGAAGATTTACCTGAAGGTAACTGACTAGCCAACATCTAGATCTAGGTCTTGGTCTACATCTTATTTAGCATTGTCAAATCTTCAATTTCAATAAGATCTGGGCACTACTGGGTTTAGATAGAAAGATTATCTAGATATCTAGAATCTAGATCTAGGTTGATATTTATTGACAACAATGTGTGAACTGATGTAGATTTATGTTCTTCACAGTCATCCCGATGTTACAATGACAGAAAATTATGTCACATTAACATTGGGAGGAACTAAAATGATCATAGATCAATTTGTTGAATCTGAATCACCATTGCAGACATTAGTCTCTAGATCTAGCCCTTGGTGAGGAATCAACATCCAGGCAGTTTACGTTAAAGTCTAAATCAGTTTTAAAGCAGCAAACAAATTTCTGAACTAACTTCTTCCTATTGTAAAATGACAGATATTATGTCACTGTAATATTGGGAATAAAAAAATGTTCACTCAACCATCATATTTTATTAATGATTAATAATCTATTTTCTCACCCAAAGTCATACTGATACGTTTTGGGGTTTTTTTTTTGCGTAAGGTAGGGCCTAGCTAAACTTTAATATTTTTTTTTATATCATCAGTAACGTGGGCAGATCAATCAGATGAAAACCAAACATTTCTTTTATACGGTCCAAGACAATTTTCTTTTCAGTTCAAACATTTCTTTACGCTACAGAAATCCAAAAAACAAATACAAAATTAAACATTAGGTCTAATGTACATTTTACGATCTTCTGAGAGTGGCTCATATATTTGTTCGGTCTCTACCTGTATTCAAATTTTTTTATGACCACTCAAACTCAAAGTTAGGGTTGTGAGGGGTTTTGTTGTAAATGTTGTCATCATCATTTATTTATAATGCTGTTTTAAAAAGCATGTGGTTGCTCACTCATAATTGGATGGTTTTGATACAGTGGACTCCTGATATATCAACTTAATATCTTATAAGGTTCCAAAATTTCTATGTCAATATAAGCAAAAGTCAATATTAAGATATCTCTTATAATTTAAATCCCCTTTTTTTTTTTTAATTAACAATATACAGTATTTTAAGCACACAGTTTTATACTTAAGGCGAAATTACTACTAGTAAACTTTCGGTTACTTCCCTTGTTTCACATGGCTTTCCTCTTGCACGCGATTAGACTTTCCCTCCCCTGCTCTCCTAGATCTAGATTCAACCTGTGGAATCTGTTCAGGCAATTGTTGTACTGCAGGCCTGATCAGTGCCAGCCTAGTCTTTACTGACTGACTATGCAACTGTTGCTTGGAGAACTTTTCAAGGCCCCAAACACCTTTTATTCACTAATTCAGCACAGCAGGCTAAGCCCCTCCACTCTGGGACTCCCCGTGAATCATTGAATGTGATACACTACAGGCCCAGTGGTCACACCACAGTTCACCCTCCTCCTCCACACCCTTATCATCCCACCACACCTCCAGTCATAGCAACAAACATACGGGTACCAAAAAGATTGCCACTCGCTTTGCAGTGTAACACACCAGCATGAGGCATTTTGAGACAAAGACGTGAATGAGATCAGTTTTTTGGGGGGTTTTTTTGGTTTTTTTTTTTCTGCTCAGAGCCTCTTTTGTCCAGTTACCTTGGTGCTATCGTTGTTGATGTAAGAGAAAAGAAGAGAGAGTGTCGATATAGAGAACTTTAATTATAGACAGCAAAAAGGGGAAAAATTCGGACTTGAGAAAGCATGTCAATAAGTGGTGTGCACTGTGTTATTTTGTCTGAATATTGCTGGTTTTTTTGCTTTGCCAGGAAATTCAGATTTGTCTTCCATGATGTACAGGAAATTTTGGGTTTAAAGTTGGCACCACTGACAATAACTTTCATGTATGGTAGAAAATGTCCCCAAAATTTTTTTTTTAAGAAAATTTTGTAGGGAACATTTTTTTTTTTTCAATTTGAAGATCTCTATTCAAAGAAATTGCTCAGTTCTAAAAGAATCAAGCCCTAAGCAAAAATCAGTTATAAACAAGAATATATTTAGATGATAAGCATATATGGTTGCCAGCCAGAAAGTTCATACCTGTAGTCTACATGAAAAAACGGCATCTGATGATCTGTTTTGGGAACTTCACTACAAATAACCACATGGTATAAAAACATTACTTGAATTGTTGACACATTATGACCATATGATGATTGTTGTGAATTTTGTTCCTTTTTTTGTTTTGTTTGATAACTTCAGATTTGGAATGGCGCATCATATATGTTGGATCAGCAGAGAGCATGGAACATGATCAAGTGTTAGACACTATATTAGTGGGACCTGTTCCAGGTGGAAAACACATGTTTGTTTTTGAGGTGAGTAATGAGTGTGCCCTTAGCAATGTCAGGGAAATTGGAGAGACAATATTTTGATTCAATTTTTTTTGTATCATTTGAGGTTACAGTTTGATTCCAAATAATTTTGCATGGTCTGGATTTATAACACATTTTGCTTTTTCCTGTTGGGAATAATCTGATCATTTTAATGTCATGAAGTTATGTTATAACTTCAAAGTTTTAATCATGATGGAAGGTAAATGAAAAGATGCATGCTTTTATTTAGCAGATAACAGCAAGGATTGGAATCAGTAGATCTGTGTAGTTTGAACTTTTATATCTAGAACTTGGAGTTAGACTTACATAGTTAGTGCCTTCATTTTTTTTTTTTTTCATGTCACATTAATTTGTCCATAACCTTGAGGTTTTTAAAGATCTCTTTGTGAATAAAAGAGTGCGATCATTCGTTTTGCAACAGTTTAATTGAAGTTTGTAAAAAAATTGCTTTATAATACCTTATACCAAAGGATTGTCTTGATAGATTGCACAGAAATGCTGCATTGCAAGGTTTGTAATATCAGAAAGTTCTTTTGTGTGGAAAAAAAAATGTTTCATAATTTTTTCAAAATTCTTTTTTTAGAAAGGTATTGAAATTATCGGGAAAATTGCTTCGGTAGTTGAGAGTTTGTACTTAATGATTTTGGATGATCTGTTTTGGTAACTGTTTGAGCCTTAATGGTTTGAAAAAATATCCTAAAATCCAAGATGGCTACCATTTCAATAGCAACCAAATGTTTGAAGAAAGCCTATTCACTGAAGTCAAGCCATACACTATATGTATGTGAATTTTCAACTTCTAATATTGATAATTTCTGATTTAGTTCTCCTGTGCCTTTTTGCCCCCCTCCCTTTTCTGCAGACAGATAAATGAGTTACAGTAGTTTGTAAAGGTGTTGAAAAAGTAAATGAATTGAGTACAACATAATGCTCTGGAGCTTACTTTAATTCAACATGCCCAGTATCTTGTTACTGTGCTATGTGCTGCTCCTGGAAAACATCATTCTCTTGTTTTTCTTTAAACAGATAAATAGTAAAATTGCAAAGGTGTATTCATCTTTTTATATGCCATGAAATTTTATTTATGATCAAAATGTTGTTTACTTGAAAGAGGATAAAAACAATATTGAGGCAGTAGGACTAGGAAGGTGTGAAATCTTATTAAGTTAGAGAACTCATGTGAAACAGTATGTTTGCCAAGGAAGTTCAATTTCTTTTTGTTCCTTATTTCATTTAAACATCTTTAGCTCTTTCCTCATTTTTATACACACACACATTTTCAAAAAAGGAAAATAGATTTAAAAACTCACTCATCTAGACAGCTAAGAGTTTCTAAATTCACTTTCTAAAAACGTTTTTGTAAGACAAGGCATACATTTAAATTTTAATATATACCCATCCTTACAATGTTACATGTATTTCAAATAAACTCTCAGGTTATACAAAAATGTACACCAATTCTGGATAGCTGTTCACCTGCACATTTTCTTACAAGTGTTTTGTTCTTTTTTTATTTTTTCATTTTAACATATATCCCACACTGGTCTTGTGAGATTTTTCCTAAATGTCTCATTTCATTTTACAATCACAATGTTTAGGCAGTCCACAGCTCGTATTACCTTTGTACACACGTAATATGGATGCAGTTATCTTTTTTTTTTCCTGTGAACGCAGGCTGATCCCCCAGATGTGAGGAAAATTCCTGTGGATGATATAATGGGGGTGACAGTGGTTCTCCTTACTTGTTCATATCGCAGCAAGGAATTTATTAGAGTTGGCTACTATGTGAACAATGAGTATGATGATCCTGAACTTAAAGAAAATCCCCCTGCTGAGATACAATTTCAAAAGGTATTTGCAACTTTTTATTTGTGTGCAGTAGAAGACTTGATTGTTCATTTGAAGTGTCAAACCTATTTAAGGAGTTACAAGTTAACATAGAGGGTACATCATGGATCTTCTCAATGCATTGTCAAAATTACTACAGTTGAGTCCGGATAGTTCGAATTCTTGGATATTTTGAAGTTGTTTAATTTTACCAAATATTTCTCTATTTAAGCTTTATTAAAAATATCGGTTAGTTCGAATTTTGAAATAAGGATCGGGTTAATTCGAAGCGATTTTGACGTGATTTTTTTTTGTTGACACGGTGAAAGCACTTTTCCAGGCTTGTAAAACAAAGTACATGCAGTGTTATACTCGATGCGGCAAGTGAATCTCGTGTGTGTATGGGCCCACCTCCACCTCCCCCCCTGCACACTTGTACGACATTCCTGATCTGTCATTCACATTTTTTTAAAACTCTCTTTCTCTATGTACTCTGATAATTTGAATTTCAGATAATTCGAAGTCCTTTTTTTTATCCGAATGACTTCGAAATAAGCGGACTCAACTGTATATACAGAATACTTTACTCAAACTGAGGTCATTCCCAAATTTACTTTTGCTAAGCCTTATAATTATAATTTCTTTTAACTCAAACAAAAGTTGATGTTAAGGAGCGTTTTTCTGAAAACTCAAAAACTTTTTTGAAAATTATTTACTAACAGTTAAAAAAAATCGTTCAAAAGCACTTTACTTATTGCAGTAAATCCTGCAGGGCTAAGTGGGTGAGATGAGGAAGTGGGTGGCTTTCAGCTGCAGTAATTAATGGCTATTGTGAAGTACCTAGATCAATGTCTTTATGACTTCCCTCCCATTGAACAACAAAAAAAAATGGAGGGGCAGTTTTGATAATAATGTATCTCAAATTTCTCGGAATTTAAACCCAAAACTGAGATTAGCAAACTGCACAGTATTTCATTTATTTTTTTTTTTTAATTTAAGCAAAAAAAGATGAAGAAGAGTGTCAGTTGGTCTCAAGATCAAAGCATGATTTAGCAAATAATCCCAAAAATATTATTTTTATTAAAAAGTTTAAGTTAAGATGCTGCAGGAGATAAGTCAGATCACACTTTTGTTTTAAAACCCAAAAACCTTGTGATCAGTGTTTCACATTTTTTGAATTTCCATGACTATATTATAAATCACTTGAAATACATGAAATAAGTTAGAATGTTCCAAGGCTTATGCATGCTCTTGGCTGCATTACATTGCCAAAAAACTTAGTGATGTGATCATTACTTTTATGTGCACTTAGAATTATTAAATATTAAAATCAATTTCTTTCTTCTGAGAATTTTGAGTTTATCTTATCTTTAATAACTTCAAGTTGAATTCAACATAGGACCTACTTTCATGCTTCTCTGATAGTCAATGGTTTGTCTTTGCATTTAGTAGTTCCACCAATACAGTTCTTTTCATAGTTTGTAACTTGAGAAAGTTTTAGACATAGAATGTAAAAAGAGAGACATTGAAGGAAGGGCGGGAAAAAGTGCAAGATTTGGTCACCTAGGTTTTCTTTTTTCTTGTTATACAGTATTTCAAGTTGCAAGCCTATTTCCTCAATTTAAATTACTATATCTTTTAAGCAACTACATGTATATTTTATGAGATAAAAAATGTATTGTAAAGGTATTCAGCCATGAAAAGAGATACACTCTTTTTTATATTGATTTGAATTTACAGCTTGAATAATATTTCACAACTTTTCTCACTGTTTTCAGTTGACAAGAAATATTCTGTCATCAGAGGTAAGAGTGACAAGATTCACTATTCCTTGGCATGACACCAAAGGAGGTGAAGCAGATGGCGAAGAGAAAATGGAGGAAGATGCAGCAGGTGTGTCTGAAGCTGGAATGCCTGCTCCAAAAATCTCAGAAGAAATCCAAGCAAGGATCACGGCAGATCTGGCATATGAGAGGGCAGAACGAGAGCGCATGACCAGCAAGGGACCCCTAACAGATCCTGGAAATATTTACCCAGATGAAATGAGACATTACCATTCAGAGGATTCATCCAGCTTATGCATGCCCTGAATTGATATGTTTTATTTATAGTTTCTGTTATGTGTATGTCTTGAGACCAGTCTAATACTGTTCCTTCATGTTAAAATTAATGCAGTCTATCCTGCTGAGGTAAAATCATCCTTAACCAACTCATAAAATCTTGTATTCATGTAGAAGGCTTAAACTTAGTCTACAAAAGCAATCTAACTAGTCTTTTATTTATTTATTTTTTCGTTTACTTGACTATTCATAGTAAATTTGAAAGCTACATAAAAGATTCAAAGGTTGAAAATTAGTGATCAAAAATATGTACAGAGTAAATTGAATCTTGTAAATATATGAAAAAGGCTCAGAAACATCAGTTGTTTGGAAAGCTCCTCTAGTTTATGTATCTAGATCTAGACCTATTAGTGCAAGACTTTTTGAAACAGAATATCGTAAAGTCAAAAGATGCTCTTCCTGACTCACATCCAGTACTTCGTCTTTACAGTTGGTAACGCAACGCTCAAAATCACAAAGTTATCAAACTCATCTGATTCCCCTGCCCATTGTTTGTTTCCCTATTACAGTAGAACACGATAAGGTCGAACAGGGATCCCTCGAAATCACGAGTTCCTCAAACTCATCCGTTTTCCCCTCCTGATTCCCTTATTATTTCTACGTTTTCTTCGATAATCAGCCCAAAATTAGAGGAAAAAATGTTCTTCTCATATCAAATTAGACAGACTGTGGCTTTAATCACATTCACAGATCTTAAATTTCAATCAAGTGCTCTAGACAGCTGTTGGTATCTTCAAACAAGCTCTTCTTACCCCTCTCTTTCACTGTGTAGGAACAATTTGTGGACAGGTAGCCACACTCATGCCCTACCTTACTGTAGCTTAAGTCTGATGCATCCGGTGCCGGATGACTGTCTGCGCCTGTGCTAGGTCTACCTAGGGGCTGATTGTAATCAAGATTTGCTTGTTACACATGCACAAGACATGGGTATTGGTAGGCTTGTATACAAGGCTATTGAAATCTATTTTGATGGAAAGATAAAATATCTAGGAAATGTGAAGTGGTTTAATAAGAAAAAATGAAAACTGCAAATTAAAAGTTTTCATTTTTTTTCTTTTGGACTTATGCCATGTTTATTACCCTTACTTAAAACTGCACTGACAAGAAAAATTAAGGGATTAAGTCTACATACTTATTTAATGTGGTTTCCGCCCTTGATTGTTTGAACAGGATTTTTTCTTTGTTTGGTTGTTTTTTAATGAAAATTTCATAGTAATTTGAGGCATAAGGTAATGAGAAGGCCCTGATATGGAAAAGCAAACATTTCATTTTAACAGGATCTTTGTGCACAGAATGAATACATTAATTAAACCTTGATTGTTATATCAGTTACGCTTATTATTACAGTAGCAATGATTTTCTTAATAATTTGTTATAAGGTTAAAGCATTGAAGATTTTGACACTCTAATATTGTGAGGTAAATAGGATGAATCAAGCACAGAGCTGAATTTTGAGATATTGAATTTTTCTGAAATTTTGAATTTCAAATTTCTACACCTAGAGCAATTCCATTTTAGATATTTTGAAAAAGAACCATCAAATTAACCAAGCATTGTTGGGCTCCAGCTTAAACTACTTTGAGCATCTTGTGCCTGAATACCCTTGGATGCCACAACTAGAGTTTGCACACAGTATTAAAAAGAGGGTTAAGGATTAGTATAAATGGGAGCTTTATTCAAATTTTGCCTCACTGGTAGAAATTGTTTGTGTGTAAATAACTTGTTCTAGAAACCAAGTCATTGTGAATACCATATTCTCATTTGTATATAGTTATCTATTCATAATAAAATTTGCATATGATTTTTTTTTTCTTTTCTTTTCAGGGTGGTGATGCAGTGGCATCAAATATTTAAGTTAGTGAATAGTTTTATCTCTATTGGCAGCTTAAGTTATTTGGATTTTTAGGTTTTTTTAATAAGCTAAATCACATCTTTTTGAAGATTTTGTGAGCAGCTACCCCAACACCGCCTATATTGCCCACTACATATTGATCAGCTGTATTTATGCTGTTTCGGTTTCAAATTGTATGGGCAGTTATTAAATTTCGGCATTGCTTTAGAATTTAGAAAATGTAAGAAGTAAAAGCCTTTTTTAAAAAGTTTTCTTGAAAATTCTTGTAGTCTTCACAATGCTTTAAATACTGAAAATGTTTTCTTACCGTTATGACACACACATAATGTAGATTGTTCCACAGTAAAAGAAACTTTAAATTTTGATGGCTTTATTATCATTTTTAAGTTGCTTAGCCTTGCAAACAAAAAATGTCCAGCAGCAATGTCAAAGCACATTTTCATCTTAGGGGCATTGCCTTCATAAAAGAAGATCAGTGGTATTTACAGCGGAAACACTTTGAAAAGCTTGAAAATAAACTGCTAAAATGCTTATACAGGAAATTTTGTACATTTTGGGTTCTTTTCCCTGATTATTTTGGGCAAATTAGGCATTTATATTTTTATTCCGCATTGATTTATAGGGCCTACTTTATAATTATATGACATATTACAACCCTCAGGTTGTACTCAAATTTGAGAATATCTACCTTTTCAGTATCTTGTCATTGCAGAACTGTAAAGTCTTTTGGAGCTTTAAGCTTGAACTCATTAAAAGTGAAAGTGTCACTTACTTTTTTCCCCAATCCTTTAGCTTAAGACTTAAAAATGTCATTTTGTGAATCTTCATAAAAAGACATATTTCTGTCAGTCTCTCTGTGTTGTGGTTTGCAGTGAAGTACTTAAGTAACATTTTTTTTCTCATCAAATTAAAAAGGCCAAGCTGTGATTGTTATGATTCACAAAATTAAAATACATGTAACTTATTAGGTGTATTGGGTTTTAAAAGTTGAGCTGCAGGCAGGAAGAAAAACTATTTTTAGCAGAAAAATGGTTTTATTGCAGTTTTGTGGGGTTTTTTTTTTTTTTGCAAACTCAAATCTCAATAACTATTTTTTCAGCAGTAAAATAGTAAGAGCAACAATGAGTTTCATTTAGATTGGAAAAAAGCTTATTTATTATATTTCATATTGGTTCATGTTTGGTGAACAATTTCAATGATATCTAGATTGACAGGCTCTTTTCTTTTGGATATCCTCGTCCTGTTTGTTCACCTGAAGATCAATGATCATGCTCCCCTATTTTTAGCAATATATCTCAAAAATGGTTCAAAGAGTGAAATATTTTTTATCTCAAATGCACAACGGCAATAGTTTAAAGACTATTAAATCTTTTTCTTTTTATCTTCACATTTAAATGATTGAAGAAAAAGGTAAAGAGGTAACTTTATTCCATATTGCATTATGTGGTGTACTCAGTAATGGTTTTAGTTGGAGAAAACAAAGATTTGAAAAATTTACTGTGCAAGAGCTCAATTTTATGAAAAGATTAGATTATAAATGTAATTGCTTTTATTTCATTATTAGAATAACTCACTTTTACATGTACAGCATTGTATACCTCATGGTAACTGTTGCATTTTCTTATCAGTAGTGAGACTTTAAGGATTACTGGTTTCAAGTTCTTAGCTAATAGAGCGTGGCTTATAGTGGAATTAAGGTCAACACCTGAAAAACAAAAAAATCGGTTGATTTTAAGCAAGTTTCCCTTAAAGGTATTGACTTTAAGTGTATTGCACTGCATTTCATATTAATTACTGAGAAAACCTAGGTCGCTGTCTAGTGATCTGGCAGTAAAGTAGCTAAGTCAATCCCCTAGCTGTGGAGGTGGAAATAGCCATTTGCAATAGATGAAGGTAAATTAAAGAAAAGTCTAGATATATATGTGTGTGCACTTAGGCTAGTCGCCTGTATAAGATGATTCAGAAACTTCGGCCTTGACAGCATCAATTTAATACAGTATATATATATATATATATATATATGTGTGTGTGTGTGTGAGGTGCAGTTTTGAATAAGTAATTGCTGACTACCGGTATTTATCTTTTATGTAAATTTCATAGGCAAAGTTTTAAGCAACTCCACCTTCAAATGAAGCTTATTCAAATCATCATTGCTATGATCATCCATGAATACACAATTATGTGAATACTAGTTACTACCATGAGTCACTGAGTAAAAAAAAAAATTTTTTTTTGACGGTTGTATGATAAACAAATAAACCCTTACTTTTTTCATGCAGGAATTGGGTGATTATGTTTTTGTTCTTTTTATGTTTCAAATGTAAGTTGTATGATATAAAGCAACTAAGTTAAGATCCTCTCCCTCTCTCTCAAAATTACACTTTATTGGTTACCATGAAATTGCTGCACAGGACTTTTCATCATTGGTTCTGCCAGTAATCAGGGTCATTGGAGTTCACTTCAAATAATTCATTAATTTCAGCAGGGTAGAAGATTGAAAAAAAAAATTAATTTTAAACTACATGTAAATGTTATTGTAATAAGTAAATGTTTTTTTTTTTAAGTTGTATTTTTCTTTCACTGAAATTGAAGTAGCAAGCTCTATGCATTAAAAACACTTTTCATCAATGAAAATCATAATCCTTTTTTCATACTCTTGTTTCTTCTCCCACAAGTAATTATGACAAGAGGCTCGCCAAGTCACTTTGGATCGTTGTATAGGTCTTTGCAGTGAAGCTCTGATCAACTTCATTAAAAGCTGTAGTAAAAAAGTTTTATTCATAGCTCAATAGCTGTAGTGTGTAAAAAATACACGTAATTAAACACAAAGAAAACGGTCTTGAATTTACCATGATCACTGAACAGAGTACTTTTAGACAGTGGCCTCAAAAGATCAAAGCAAAACTCCTCATTTTGTTAAGCAGGGAACAACAAAAAAATGAAATTTTATCAGACAGTGCAGTGAGATCAGAGAGAATAGATCTGTTTCTGGTGAGATTCAGTTTTAGCTGGTAAAAATCTAAAAATACGGTGGGTGACTGATTCTTCTATCTCTTTCTCGTTAGATGCTATTGCTTTGCTCACAATTTGGATCGCCACGTTTTGTTTTTGTTATTTACTATTCATTGGGCAAAAATGTCAGTGGTTACTAAAATATTTTTTAACTCCTTTCACTATCTCAGCAACCGACGATGCCATTTTCACTCACATAAGCACGGGAGAGATTGCATGGGCCTTTGTCTTTCAATCGATTCGGAGGAAAGCGTTACTGGTGTGGTAGGAAGGGACGTTACTCTACATCACCATGAGCGATGTAGATCCCGTAGATTCGCACTTAATTCTGTAGCCAGTATGGTAAAGCCACGGTATCAGATAGATCTAGAGCTAGATAAATTGTAGCAAATCCTAAAGTGAAATCACATACACTAAACGATTTGAGACCAAATCTAAAAGATATAAGTACTAGACTTAGAAAGACATTCACTATGGCTCGAAATGAAGAAAAACAGCTCGCCAGATTGAATCGCTTTTATCTACAGCAACAGAAAGAAGGTAGGTCTAAACTGAATACATGTATTAGGCAGAGGCCCCCTATTTAGATCTAAGAGTTATATAGGATAAATGTATAGAGAGATCTGCTCTTAAATTTGTGCTGTAACAGAGCTTTAGACAGGGTAGAAAGCCTATAAATTTATAGTGCTTAATCAAAGGCAGGGTGGAAAGAATTTGAGAAAGATGTAGTTTTCATGAATCATGATCTACATCTAAATCAAGTAGATGAAATCAAGATGCAGAGAACAGAAGTGGGATTAGCCAGTGTGGTCCCAGCATTTTTGTTTACCTGACAGCCATGTTTAATATACAGAAAAAAAAAGCAAAACTAAATGAATGACACTTCACTCAGTAATTGTCTGATTGCCTCAAGTGTCCGATATGACTGCCATGTAAATAAAAGAACTAAGGCCGACAGGGTAGGAAGTCCCTAGACATAGTCCTGGAGTAAAGGCGCAGAAGGATATGTGTTTCTTTTCCAAACCACATCTACTTCAAAACTGACTTTGAACAATTAGTAGCCAAGCATGACTGCATCTAGAGACATGAGGTCACACTCACAGTCCCACACCAGTGGGTAATCACCTCAATTTATGACAACATACACGGTTGATTGGCAGAGGAAAACCTAACTACCCCAAAACTCACCGTCCTTCCAGCTAAGGATTGTCAGCTGAGGCATATTAATTTATACTTCTTGAGCCCAAAGTCATGGTTAGATTGGTACCTTTTTACTAGATTCTAGATAGTACCAGCATTTCGGATTGGGTACGTTTTTTTTATAATCTAGGATAAATGATACAGTAGTTTTTGTTTTACAGTTTTTTGTTAATTGACAATTCTTGGTTAAAGGAAAGATAAATGATCAAAAATATAACTTCTCTTTCGGACTTCAATTTCTTTACCCATGGGGATACAAAAACTAACCTCAATCTTTTTGTTCGGCCTTAGCGAATGAAGCCTACTTTAGTTTGATAGAAGTTCTTCCATTTCTACCTGTCCCCTAAATTTTTGTAATTCTTGCCCATCTACTATCTAAGCCTTTGACCATGGTTCTCATGTGGTCATGGAAAATGCCAGATACTTAAAAATCCTTAAAATGCTTTTCTAGCCGGAAAAAAAAATTTGTAAAATGGACACTTTCCTTGAAAGCTTCATACAGTTAAGCATCTCTGACGGTTTAATATATAGATTTTGTTTTATGGGCTTGCACAATTTTTCCTTTTTGTTTTTCACAACTCACTGCCCATCCTCACAGCATTGTAGTTCTTGATGATTGAGAAGCTCCAAGGACATTCAAGTATAACAACTAGACATAGTTATATAATATTATATATTATATGTGCAGCCAACATAGGCTTGATGTACTGGCCCACTACATATAAATAGCTAGTATTAAGTGAATCTCACTTGGATAGAGGACTGGGAAAAATGCTGTACCACATAGTTGTAATTTGAATTTATAATTCTTTAATTCATAACTCAATTTAATGCTTACAATGAAAATTCATGTATAGTGTAATATTCAATCTAAAACAAAAGGTGTACTTACCATTCCCTCAAAGCACCCAGGGAGAGACTGATGACATCCTTTACCCACTTGGGGAAACATACCAGAGTATAAACTTGCACCAACCCCCATAAATCATATATATATATTGTGTTTTATGATTGGCTTCCTGTATCACATAGTGTTTTCCACCCTTTTTTGTTTCAGAGATATCATGTATGTACAAATCAAATGTTCAATTTCAAGAATTATTTATTGTCAAGATGTTTACTGGAAATTCTGTATTGTTTAAAGATTAGTTTATCTAAAATTGAATTCAACCAAGATCTTTGACCTACATCTAGATATTTATTTTCTCTCTCTGGACTGTAGTTTTAACCTGGATTAAACATTTGGAGTAAATCTGCAATAATTTATTAATGTTTTGAATCTGTATTAGGACCCATAATTCCTCTAGATTATTCAATTCATAAGTCTGCACCAGGTTCTTAAATTGATTTTATAAAGTTGTTTTATGGGGCTTATTGTCAGTAACTTATATTCATAATATATTGATTAAAATCCCTTTAATACTGAAATAAAATTTAGAAGGAAAAGATTGCCTTTTATTTGTTTTTGTTTGTAATTGTATTTGTAGATTGTAGATTATTTGTTGCTTAAATCTTATCCATTTATTATTATTATTATTATTATTATTATTATTATTATATCATCAACATTGTTATCATCAATCTGCTTAATGCAACCACACCATTAGCATATCAACCAACTCATATCAAAGCAATATATATGATTGAATGAGGAAAAATTGTTTGGTTATTTGACCATTCAGCAAGAAGTGAAGTTTCAAATGACAGGCCTTACACTTGACACTTTTCATTTCGTTATGGACAGTGTCTGATTTGGCTGCTCTATATATTCTACTCTAGCTGTTGCAATGCGTGATAATGTGATCTCATATTACTGAAATTTGCTTTTGAAAGATTTTTTAGTCTATAGATTTTAAGGAAAGATCAGATGTTTTTGGTATAATGACAGTCATATAAAAATTTTTAAACTGTGTTTGAAAGTCAATTTGTTTTTTCCCCAGAGGAACTGAGGAAAAGACCCCCAAGACCCAGATTGGTAAATGATGTCTTTACATTTATGAACAATATTTATCCAAGGGACATGTATTGTAAAGAAGGGTGTATATCACACACACACAGGCACTCACAATAATTTATATATGTTTTGATCACCTGACTTAGTACATGTATAGAGTTCATACAAAATTTAAATCTTTTCCCAAGAAAGTTGTTCTTTCTCTTTCTCATACTCTTGCTTTTCTTCTGCTATAATGGTCAATTCCAGAGATGAGGGAAAGTCAAAATCGCTTTATATGTTTATCCTCTCCTTTGTAAGCATTTTAGATATGTCATGGGCCAGGGATAGTAACTTTCCTACCTTTGAAAGGTTCAGTATCTCAACTCAGTATCCCTAATGGCTTTGTTTGAGCTGCATGTGTGTGTGGGGAAGGAGAGGTGTGGCTTGAATGGATAAAGAATGGAACAAATAAACTCTACTGATAAAAGGGAAGCAATAATGGTTTTAATTATCTTCTTATTTCATATAAACAGCAATTAACCTACATTTTCAATGGTTTATATATTTTTTTATAATTATTCAAATTTAACTTACATAAAAGATATAAAACTACATTTTGATTTTCTGAGACTGGTCTCTTTAATGGTCTTCCATACCATAACAGTCAGTGATCAATGGCGTTAAAAAATGTACTGGTACAGGGACCTTTTTTATTTCAAACTTCCAACACGGTATTTTTTTTTTGAAGGAGGTCTTATCTACATTGGATGATGTAAAAAAGTGGATTCCATCCATTCTAAAAGACATTGAGTTTTATGTGAAAGTAAGTAAATTTTCCTTTTTTTTTTCTCTGTAACAGTGTAAGTCTCAGACAGTTTAAAAAAAAAACTTTCAAAAGCGACCCGTGAATGGTAATGAGTAATGATTGATATTTAAAATTAATATTGTATATGCGTGATTTTTTAATAAATTCTTGTTAAAATTCTTCATGTTTTAAATTCATTATCGTCTTTAAATCAAATATTCAATACATGAATTCAGAGAGCTGGGGCAGATTTCACGGCAAGTTTTTTTTTTTATATAACAGCACACAGTTATATAAAATTCTAACATATCAATAAGGGTAACTTTTACTTTTTTAAACTCTGCTTTTAAGTTTTTTACCCTCTAATAAATTATGCACTGAAAGGTCAAATTTTGCTGGAGTCAGTAATTAGGGAGTTGTTTTTTACCTTGTTTTGAATAATATCATGCTGCTTTAATCAAGATCCATAGATCTTCATTCTACCCTTAAAAAAGTATACATGTATTCTATTTGGTTTCTTTTCTCCAGCAAATGGAAGTTTCATGCTACCCAAAGAAAACTATTGAACAATTTGAGCAGAGAATCAACCATTTGAGGGGAGAATACAAGGCATTTGTGCGAAAAGCTCATGAGCTTGAACCTGATCTCAGTGCTACTCCGTGGTCAGATCGACCTTACAGTAGTAAAAGGCAGAAGCTCAGCAAAAGTTGGTATCTTTTTTTTTAAAGATTTTTGATTGGCATTATATGATGAAACACAGTCAAACCAAAATTCATGGCTAATGTAATATCATTTATGCTCATGAAGTAATTTTCTCTCTATAAACTGCTCTGGTTGGCACTGAAATGTTTTTGCAATGTCTAAACATTTGATGTAAAGTGTTTTCTTTTTTTTTATTTTACTTTTGAGTACTTGAGAGTGTCGTTGGCAATCAATGTAAAATCAAAAGAGCAAAAAAAGGAAGAAAGATGACTAAGCACTCTGTTAGAACAATGGGTAAAATAAGTTTACAGATTTTGCAAGGACAGATATATTGGCGATGATGAAAACAATACTAAGTCAAATTTGAATAACAATAAAATCAAGTTATACATCCTTTATATTACAGATTAAAATCACAACTAATGTACCGCTCTTGGTGATGGTAATGATTATGTAGGTTAAAGAGGTTATTCTATTCGAAAGAGTCCAGCCTGCAGAGCTCTTTGTTTCACATGGAAAAGCTTTGAATTGCACTAGTTTCTATGGGAGTTTTCATGTTATGCTATCCTACATCTTTTCAAATGGTGCCATTTTTTATTCCTCTTTGTCCTTAGAATGCAGGGTTGCACAGATAAAAGTTCCCTTTAATTCAGATTTATAGGCTAAATAGATCATTGAGGAAGAGACGCCGACCTCTACACTTTATATGCATTTCTTAGGCCTTCTTTTTAAATTATACATTAGCGTCAACTTTTGTATACTATAATTATGCAATAGCATTGGTGTGTTTGCAAAATACATATTTTTCTATATGTGTTGAAATTTGGGCTGGCATCTCTTTGTTTGTTCAATAGCCTCACTCTTTGAATAATGTTGGAATCAATGCAAGTTGAGCCCGTGCAAAATATGAACTGTTTCATTGCTCTGCTTAATTGACAAAAACAAATTTCTGATTGTAACGTTAAAAGCTTTTCCCAAGAAGTTTAACTGAAAGAGACCACAAAGTTTTATTATAGTAAAATAACATGCTTGTTTTTCATCTTTATCCATCCTGTCAGATGAAGGCAATAGTGGAGCTGATGCTGAACCTCTTACAACCACTGACGCAGCAAGCTGTAAGATTGGCAGCAAGGTTACTAGTTTTGTTCCTCTTTCAACACCTCTTCTTCTTCAAGTAAAATCTTGTCCAGAATTCTATGGCTGTAGAAAGTCAGGTCATCATGCTTCACCTGAAATGAGTGTGGTCAATCAAGACCAGCCTCTTGACTTTGATTTTACTGGGACCAAAGAACTCGGTCACACTGAACTCTTGGGCAGCGCATCTTCCTGTACAGATGATGCTTGCAATGACATGAGACTGAATGGTCAAAAAGCCTCGGAAGGAGATACATATTCTGACTTGATGAACAAGGAGAATGGTGTCAGTATTCAGAGGAATAGTATCTGTAGTGATGAGGTTTCATCTCTGAAGAGCACTAGTAGTGGTAGTTGTTCTGTAAATCAATCTTTAAACCTTCCATATTCAGATTCATCATCAGATGAAGAGACCTGACACTAGTAACTGTGCTACAAAAACTGTATTCTCAGTAGCAGATTAATTTGAGAGCATGTTTCTCTACATCTAGAGAATCATTCTGTGATACTATATGGGCTGCTCATAGCAACATACTGGGTAATTGGTTTTTTTTAATGAGTAAAGGGGTAGGCTATATTGTCTGTGATTTTTAGGGGGACATTTGTAAAAGTAAATTTAACTTTGTCGCCTTTAAAAAAAAAGAATTTTTAGAGAAGAATGAGAATGTGCTGCATTTTTGCAGCACGATTGCAGCTTAAATAAACTTTATTGATATCACACCGAAATCCACTTGTCACACTGTATATATCATCACTGTGCTACAAGTTTGGCATAAATCATTTTCGCTATTTTTGAGGTAATGGATAAAACTGTTTTATTACCTTATTTCTACCTCAGATGTCGTTTTGTTTCTAATAAGGCAAAAACCTTTTAGCGCATTTTTAATCTGAAAGTTTAGTTAGATAGATCTCATTTTCATTTTTACAATGATATATCACTTGCATTTTGGCATAAGTCTCACTTGTGCCATAATCGTAGCACCATGACGATATGGTTTCATAATAAAAGTTAAAGTGATTAATCAATTATGAGACTCCTGCAACTAATTTTACTAAACTTTCACATTTTAGAAATGAAAAAAATATTTTGTACAATAGTAGTCACATAGCTATGTTATATATATATGTGTATGTATGTGTATATATATATATATATATATATATATATATATATATATATATATATATATATATATATATATATATATATATATATATATATATGTGTGTGTGCACATGCATCATATTGTTGATTGACAGTTTAAAAGAGTTTTGGAACAACAATAGTTTTGCCTTTTGTAGCCTTTGTGAAAAACCAATAAATTGTAATCACTAAATATTTTTAAATCACGTCCTGTTTGATTCCCTTTGTTTCAGAAAGCGGTTTATAGGTTATGATGTAATGTGATTTGTATATCTTTAAAAAATTATACCCAAGATAAATTTGTTTCAAAAGTCAGTAATGGTGTATTTAAGAAGGATAACTGAATTTGCATCCAGGGCTTAGACATGTTCTAAAACACCAAACTATGAATGAATTTTTTCTATCGGGGGAAAAGTAAAAGAATTAAATAGGTGTTTTCTTAAGATAACATCCCCTGTCTCTTTTTGGTATAATATCTGAGGCAAATAAGCCTTAGGCAAAATTTTTAGTTATTGAGGTATGAAAACAAACACTTTTTCTGTCAAGGGAATTGCAGAATTATAATTGTAATATTTTAGTAACATTTTATATAAAAAGCCATGAAATGTATTGCAATAAATCTATTTGTTAAGGGGTCTCTAGCTGAAAGCAAATCTGGATGACCTATACATGGATAACCATTGAAGCCTCACATATCAATATATCATCCAAGAAGATGATATTTTGTACAATGAAAAGTAGAGTATAAGTGTTTAACAAAATGGATGTATTAAAATTCACAAAACTTAAATTTACACAGGAGCTTATTCCAAAAAAAAAGGGTGGTGTCATAGTTTGCTTTCTACTTAGACCATGCCACAAAACTTTTTTATTCAGATTATGTCACTAGATGTAGTTTAATTATTTTTCAAGAAGATTGATTTAAAAAAAAAAAAAAAGGAAACGGAGACAATTGTACCAAAATTGCATGAATGAAAAAAGCAAAGACCAATACTTATGATCATTACAAATATCATTTTAATTAGTTTTGGAGTCAAAGTCCTAACGCTTTTTGTTAACATGAGTAGCTGTTGCAAATATGATAACAGTGTATGTTATAATGCAGGATACATTCAAACAGATCAGATTCACTCTCTCAATGCTTCATTCTCTCACCCATATGAGCATGAAAAAAAAAGTAGAAATCATAGTCATATTTCAAATGATTGTTGAAGTTAAAAGTGCACAGAAATGAGCATCTCTCAATCATAAGTAGTCAACAAAGAATATATTTTTGTGTTAATTTTGTTGGTATGATGAATATTAATTTTTAACCTGTTATGCAAAGTAGCAGTGGCAGTACAACTGAAGCAATTAAATGTAAATATTAGTTTTAAAAAAATGCTAAAACAATATTTCTCAATTTTGTAAGACTGGCAGTACCAGGCTCAGGCATATAATAATAAATATTATAATTATGCTCTCCATTGAATATGTTCTTAGATGTGAATGATACGAATAAGAATAATGAACCCATGAAGATTAAAAGAACTTCTGAAGCCCAACGTTCTATTTCTCAAAATAGTCTTCTCATAAACAAAAGAATTTACAATTTGAGGTAAATTTGCTTTTGAGAAACAACACATTCAAATTGAAGTCCAACTTAATGTACTTAGAAGTAACATGCAGTAGCTGCTTCTTATTAACAGTATTCAGCTCAAAGTAAACTTAAACCTCCTTCTTGATATCATTTAAGAAATGAGGTGCATGTAAAGAAGTAGATGAAAACTTTGTACTTTTTTATTAGAGCAAAAACGAGTATAACTGCATTTTATAATTATTCATTGAAACTACATTAATCAAGTACAATTCTTTAAGCTCCAAAATACTTGTTTCAAGAATATTCATATTTTGTTTTATTGATACCTATCTTTGTGAAGTTATTTCTAGGAACAATGCATAGGTTACTGTAATCCAAATCATTCTGGGTTTTTCTACATATCAACCCTTAGTTCTTTTCAGTTTAATTGATCAATAATTTGCATTGATAATATTACTTTATTGAATAATGAAACTGAAATGATATAAAGTTATTTAAACAGGCTTATTAACCTCTTTTAGTAGACAAACTGGTTATAAGGGTTAAGGCAAAACATGTACTTTTATTGAACAAATTAGAGGCACAGATGGTTTTTGCATTGAATCTTTGAAAGAAAGTTCTGATTACATTTGAGCAGGTCATTTTAAGACCTAGTTATTTATATATACTTATAATGTGTACATATTTAACAAAGGAGAAGGTTTGAAAATAATCGAGAAAAAAGTGGTACATTGGTTTCCTCCCAAAACCTGCTCAGAAGCTCGCAGGTGATGGGTGGATTGGTGATCAACCACTTGTCAGGCAGGCTACAGCTGCATGTCTCTATGCGGGGACGGTGCACTGCCGTTGAATTTTATATTGAGAATTTTCACTTGTTTTCCCATCGAAACATCTCTGGCGTCACTAATACCAAGTATGGAAAAAATGTATTCTGAACGTAAGTTGAACATTTCCCAGAGTACAACGCTATGTTTTTTTCTCTCAATTACAACAATTTTACAAGGTTCAGGTGAATCTTCATATTCTGGTGAAAATTTTAAAAATTCATGATTTTCATAATACCTAAATTTAATGTGAATTATTTTAAAAGTGAAACAATTTCATCACTTAAAAATTGTTTTCCTTTATTTAAAAGATTAATATAAAAAATTTGGTAAAAGTTTCAAATGGGAAGATTGTTTCAGTGATTTAATATGATTTTTTTTTTAAGATAATTGCACACTCCCAGCGTTGTATTAATTACCCATAAATGGCACTGCGCATTATAGAGCTGCTTTATTAGCCTCAAACTGAAACTCTTAAAAATGGAGCAGCACTTAAAATCGGAACACAGTAAAAAGCTCCATGAACTTAGCAGATCTTGTGATGATAGATTGTTAACTAGCAAAAAGCGAAAACAGAATTCAAAGTTCTCTAACTGTGTGGACTTTAACAATGGCTCTTTACTATTGACTTTTGGTGGATACATTTCCCGTGACCAAAAAATAATGTTCTCCTTCAATATGTCATTCACATGTTAACAAACTCAAAGCAATAAAGCGTCACAGTTATGAAGGAAAGGTTTTAAAAGCTCAAAAATTAGAGGGAAAGAGCTCTTAGCAATTGAAAAATGTAAGACAAAGTAAGCATGTGACTTACCTGTAAAGTAAGGAAATGTGAATATGTTTAACTTTACATTAGTTTAAGTTTATTCTTAGCATGTGTTTATAATTTTTTCTTATTTTGCATCAGGTCTCTCTCTTATAGGTTGATGCTCTACAGCTTGAACTAGGACATTCTATCGTTGGTTAGATCTATTATTTTATAAAATATCTACAAACTGTGCTAGCACTAAAAAAAAGTAAATCATCATAAGCTAAACCCGCATGAGTTGAAAATGAAGAACTCTTTGTTAATGCCCTTTATTGAGTTTTAAGTGCAACATATATAGGAAATGCTGTTAAAATTTAACCTCCGAAACTTTCACATTTTCAGAAATGACATAGCCAGTCATAAGATGCAGTTTATTCCAGATTCATGTGCTTTCTACAATGTTCCCAGCTCTTTTAATTTATTGTAAAGAAAAAAAAAAAAAAATATATATATATATATATATATATATATGTATATATATTCGTATCGTTAAAATGTAGATTTAACAAATTATATGATCTTTGTACTTCTTCCTTTAATGCATAGGCTAAAATTCTCCCCTGTTTTAGTGTGAAAATTAGGTCTATTAACTAGTATTGCAAGGAAACAGTAATCCCCATTTGGCTCTGTAGTTGACTTTATGATTCGATCAGGTTACAGACTGTATGACTCACGGATTTGGAATCACCCTAATAGCAAAATGAGCTCAGAAAGTTGTGTTGAAATTAATCCTATTTTGCAAAAAAAGTTTAAGAAAAGCAAACATAATTCAATGAAAAATGTACATTGTTTCTCAGAAAAACTTATATGATTTATGTATATTAAAAACTCCTAATACTTCTTCTAAACCAGAAAAAAAGAATTGCCATTTGTTGTAGAAATATTTCATTTCAGATAAAAACTATTTTTCAGGCTTAATTGTGAATGTTGGAATATTTTTATATTGACTGAAAATATGAACTATTTCAGCAATATTTAAGTGAAAGTGATTTTGTACATTACGAGTCTTTATTATTGAAGAAAGCATTATCTATGCTTAGCATATTATATCTCATTACACTTATAGTTAAAAATGAAAATTAAAAAAACAAAACAAACAGATGAGTCTTAAGTCTCAATATTACAATGAAAGGTTGATTTAGACCTGAGGACAAAACTCTAAGATGTAGTATATGGACTCAATTGGCAAGAGCTTTTTTTTTTATTGTTGTTTAGATGTTTGTTGGTTTCAGGGTTGTTTTGATTTTTTTTTTTAAGAAAAATTCAAATATTTAATTAAAAAAAATATTTCTATACCAATCTATATTATAGAAAAAAATACAATTTTTTGCCACACTTGAAGTAATTTTGCAATGATTTAATTGTTTAACCTATTTATATATTCAGTCATCTCTAGAAATGTAGTTTTTTGAAATAAAAATATATCCCATATAACTTCAATTACATCGTCAAAGAATTAAACATTGTGTGACTAGTTTTATTTTGACATCATGTCTTCATAATCTCAGTTGATAAGATATATCAAGTGGTGTTGATGAAAATCTCAAAAACATATCCTGCTCAACATTGATATTAATATGCTGATACAATGTATATAAATGATAAATATACATCAGATGGACACTTGTGCGCATTTTGCTTTAAATGTATGACTTCATATGAGGACAAGTGCACCTTAAAATTAATTCTGCGTTCTTCTCATATGGTTGACTTGAGTTAGCTAAAGGAAAAAAAATATAAGCGTACAAGAAGGATCCCAACCCTTCTTGTGTTTCATGGCAGGTGCTGAAGCAGCTTTTAAAGAATCCTTTACTGATCCCCACCAACCACAAGAAAAATTAAGATAAAAAACATCAGGTCTACAAGCACCATTGTTTCATCGATATATCAAGATAGTAGAAATTAAGCCTTTTAGTTTTTCCAATGAAAGGTCTAAGTTGCTGGTTGTACATCACAGTTTTCACTTCGACAGGTGATGTGACCTCTCTGGACAAAAAAATAACAAATACATAATTTAGAGTGTGAAACAAAATCAAAATGCAAATAGTCAGCACATATAACCAGAATTTATGTTAGAAATGGTCAATGCAAGTTAAGTTACGTTTGCCTAACATGAACTTTCAGTTAACACTGCACAATTTATGTACCATGCAATTTTATTAACAAAACACTTGACACTTTTTGGTTTTTTTTTCTTCTCTCTTTCATAGCTTTCTACAAAGCTACCAGTGGTTTTGATAAAAAGGTCTTTGTTGGGAACTTTGCTCTCTTAAGTCTAAGAAATCTTTTTGTGGGTGAGCTTTATCATAGAAATGACACTACAAGCTCTCTACAAATATTAAACCAAAGCCTTTATCTTAACAACCTTGATCTCACCTGACATGTACATTGTGTGCAGTTGTCTGGATCCCATTTCTCACCATGTCTTCTGGACCGATTGTCATTGTCTCTGCACGATGCTTTCTTTCTGGGACTTTGCCTCTCTAAATGATGAATCTAAAAGCATAATAATGGCTTTTGTTAAAGATTTAATCAAATACACACATTATTTATTGATGAACATACTGGAATACAATCATACTACATTGTAAATTGTAGGCTTCCAAAGTTCAAGCATAAAAATACATGTAGATTTACAATAGAGCATCAGAATTCCCCATGGATAATATATAAATTGGGGCATTTCAGTAGACATATAGCCATTTGGTTATGCATCAAGCACCATTTTTGTTACACTTACAGTGGTAGTGTATGAATATTGCACTATGAAGCTTTTCACACACTAATTAGCTTTATGTTCCCTGACAACTAATCTTGCTACTGCAATTAATCCTGGTTTGCCAGATCACGACTGTATTATTTTCTGAAGAATTTTATGTGGAGGTAAGAGAATACTATAACTAACTGCATAAATATGTAGATCTATATATTTTTTTAACTGGATACCTGATCCACAGCAACATATTCATCTCCATTGCATTAAGACTGTGACCTTAGATGATAACTGAACTGATTGAGTGAGAGAGGGAGAGAGATGCTTAAGTATTTTTACCAGAGAGAATGACATGTATAGGTCTTTCTTAGAATTATTGGTATTGCTGATGATGTTATGTGATCACAAAAATATTGTTTGTGTTCTAAGCCTGATTAGTTTCCATTGAAAATTGGTTATCGACAATGATTTTATATTTTTTACCTCACATTTTCTCCTTGAGGGCATCCTGCTCAAGAATGTGGATAGTTTATATATATATATATATTCCAATACGAATCTGGTATTTTTATGAGATTATATTTAGATTATTATAGTTTATAACTTTGAGTGTTTCTTTGCCTCTTGATTAAGTTAAAAGCCACAAGAAATGCTATCATTGAGGAGCTAAAAATGATGTATATAAGATTTACAAAAATACCTTTTTCTTGAGTGTCTGTATAATCTTTCCCATCTCAAATATGTACTCTTCCAATCCCTCTATCCGAGTTTCCATAAGTTCCAAGTCTTCCTTATTCAGTTCACTTTGTTGAATGGCCTTGTTGCTAAGCTCAGCTTCTTCTTCAACATCAACGTGGTTACTGCAGGTGTGATTATCAACTTTTTCATAGACTGCTGGGTCATCCTGTCAAAATGGTATTACATTATTTAGTAATTGGTAATAGCATTTTTGTTAAAATAAAAAGCAAAAGTGCCCTTGAACAGCTTTTGAAGCTCATAAAATCATCAGAATTCGAATTAATATGAACTTGATCTATAATGCCAAGGATGAAAGTCTAAAACCATGACTGTTCTCTTGAACATCCCAGTTCTTTGTTTGGTCCCCACTTCTGTGCTTGGTATTCCCTTAGACTCTCTCTCTCTCTCTCTCTCTCTCTCTCTCTCTCTCTCTCTCTCTCTCTCTCTCTCTCTCTCTCTCTCTCTCTCTCTCTCTCTCTCTATCTCCCTCCCTCCCTTTTCTTCATGTCCTTCAAGAAGCTAATTTTCATTGGAAGCAAAGCATAAAGTTACAGTCAAACATTTGAAAGCGCCCAATCATGGCAATTGATACTGAAACTGATGAACACTTTTTTGATTTTTCATTATTGAATACTGAATGACTTACAGCCACAGGTGTGATCGGAACCTCAGCTTGGTGTGGTCTTTGGTCAGGGTAGCTGTACTCTGTTGATCTTCTCCTTCTGAACCGTCCACGGTTACCGAATGCAAGAGAAGGTGAGGTTCTGCAGGCTGGATAAAGATATATAAGTATTTTAATAAGAGCTTATATGATTATGTGATTCTGAATTTAAGGTCATTATTAATGCAATGAAAGCAATCATGGAGGCTTAAAATATGTTATTTACAGAAAAAGAGCAAAGGCCTACATGTTCCACATGCCAGATAGAAATGATTGTTTTGAATGGGTTTAAAATCTATTATTTTTCATCAAAGAAAACATTAACTAACTCTTCAATTCTTTGAAATTTCATCCTGCCAAAATGTTACAATCATCATATTCATTTTTAACTTCATATTTCGTGCATCTTGCATTATCACGTCCAATATCAAAAACTATGCCTAATCAGAAATGTTAGCAATGACTTCTTGTGGATTTTTTTAAAATTTTGTGTGTGTGTGTGTGTGTGTGTTTTTTTTGTTTTTTTTTAAGCTTTTTAGGAAATACATACAGACATGTTTTAAACATTATCTGTGGTAAAGTACACGCTCAGTGTCATACTTACTCTCACAACAGTCTGACCACTGACGAAGATCAAGTCTGGGAATTTGGTCACAGCTGAGATACTCCTCATCGTTGTCCACCCGTAGAAAGACGTCCTTCTGGACGCGTGTAACACCGCTGTTATCACAGATGGTCGATGATAGGGAGCTCTGCTTGATGCTCACCAACTGATCGTTGGTGAAGAGTCCATCACGTTCGTACCAGAACCTAAATGGAACGAAAGCAGTTTACAAATTATAAAAAAAATAATGCAATCTGAGCTCGATTTTTGTATGAAGATACGCTTGTATTCTGAGGATAATGGATGTATGAGAATTCAGGAAAATGATGAAAATAAACGTGTTATGTTCAACGTGAAGTCCTTTTTTTTTTTTTTTTTTGGGGGGGGGTGGGGAGGGGGGGGAGGGTTTACAAATATTTGAAACACTAACCATTTAATAACCTTAGCCCCGACATAGTGAAGATGAATAAGAAATTTAGAGCAATATTTTTGCAAAGGATATAATGCGTTTTTCTATCCTCTTAATGGCGAGGATCTTTGTGTGCTCTTATACTGAAGTTCTATAATTTATCACAAAAAGTAGTTAAAACAGAAAAGTTGGCCTCTAGCTTTGATATATCGTTCGCAGCAGTGAAAACAATCGGGCTCTAGAATTCAATCACAGCACAATCAAGCTAGCTGTATAATTTTATGATTCAAACCTGTCTCCATCTCTGAGACGCTTGAACTGATCTGCCAAAATGCATAAGAAAGTAGGACCCACTTTGGCCCCTTCCACGAGAGTCTCGCTCAGACCACCGATGAACAGGTCTATGTTATCTGTAACAAGAATAAGAGATCAATGAAATGCCTGGTGGTCGAAAATGCTAATTGTTTAACAGAAAGCTGCCATACCTCCAGGCTTAATTCCTCATATTTCCTACGAGAGGTGGGTGATATTGTCTTCAAAGAACTATCGAACCTTAGTGCTTCTTCTGTATGTTAAAAGATACTTTTCATCCATTGTTGTGGACGATGTATATCATCAATGAATCAACCCGATTTAAAAAAAAAATCAGAAAAAAAAGATGCTTAACCGCTCAGGTTTGGCTTTAAAACTTTTGTTATTTCAGCAAGGTTCCCAATTATATCTTTTCTCACTGTATGCACCACAATGTACTAAAATCACGTTTAGAAATATTTTTAGAACTGCTGCCAGAGGGTTTGCTGCTTCTTCTTCTTCTTCTTCTTCTTCTTCTTCTTCTTCTTCTTCTTCTTCTTCTTCTTCTTCTTCTTCTTCTTCTACTACTACTACTACTACTACTACTACTACTACTACTACTACTACTACTACTACTACTACTACTACTACTACTACTACTACTACTACTACTACTACTACTACTACTACTACTACTACTACTACTACTACTACTACTACTACTACTACTACTACTACTACTACCAGTAGTGGTATAAGTAGTAGTAGCAATAGTAATTGTTAATGTTGTTATAGTACATTAGTATTGATAGTAGTGTCAGTTGCGTGTGAGAAGGGGGTGAGAAATCGGAGGACCTCCCCTCTATAAAAAGTTTGGATAAATTCAAGATGTAAAAGTATGCTAAAAGGTTAAATAAAATGGATTATTGTCAACTTTAACATTCAAAGGGTTCTTTACTTCGGTGACTTGGCCTGCAGTTGAAGTGGCGTCAGATTGATCTTTATCATGTCTTATCTCTCCCACTATCCCTGTTAAAATGTTGCATAAGTAAATGGGACCATGGCCCTCGAGTATATACGAGATTATTTTACTCCCATTTGAAAGAAATTATTTAAAGGATTAAATAAAAAAATCCACTAATTAAAAATCGACTTTCTCTTGAGTTCGAGTGCGGTGGACTTAGCCTATATTGAATCTCTTAATTTTTGTGTTGAAATAATTTTCAGCGGGAGAAACATGCGAGGTTTTAACTTTTAACGATCCTTATTTTGAGAAGTAAATAGAATAACTTTTGAGTATATTTCTGTATAGACAAATATAACTCTCCTACTCTGAAACGATTTCACCACATCGCTCCTTCCCCATTAAGAAACTTACCTGGGTGCCCGTAAAGAGCTTGTAGCTTCTGGCGGGTGTCTCTGTGCTGGATCTCTTCACGAAGGTCGTCAAAAGAGTTAGCCCTGGACAGGCCGCAGTGTACCCTGTAGTCGTTGTAGAACTGAATGGCATGATCTCTGCCCCTCTGGACATTCAGAGAAGCTAAATCCTGCCCAATAGCGTTAGCCATTGTGAACAACCTCTCGGTGAGCTCAGAGTTGAAAAATTCTCCTTGAGGAGATAAAAAGAAAATGTGTAAAAAAAATACAGAATAAAAATTGTGTAGAGGGACAAAACATTCTGAGAAATGTAAAAGATTACAAATCTATTTAGCATTTATTGTTCTGTAAAAAAATCGTCTCTTCAATGTATTAGGCGACCTACTTCATTGGAAAAAAAAAAGGAAATTGGTTTTTCAGTAGATGGCCGGAGAAGGTAAAACTTTCACTTCGCCGCGAAATCATGCTTCTATATTTTTAATCTGTTATTAAAAAATTTATAAAAAATATATTTGTTTTCTTTAAAAAGAACTTTTCCATGACATAATAAAGTTATAAAAAAAATATATATTATCGGCTTTGAAAAGAGGGTACAAATGTTTTTTGTTTTTGTTTTGTTTTTTTTTCTTTAAAATTTCCATGAAGACGCCGGTCTCAGGTGTGAACCTATCTAAATGTTAACTATCAACATTTTCTCTACAGAAACACATAATTCAGTCTTTGTCAACATAAGAATATGATAATAAATGAGCGTTATGCCGCTCTTTTCCACAGTCACTATTAATACGCCCGCAGACCATTTCCAATCAAGATTTTTTTCGAGAGCGCTAATTAAGTATCTATTAGAAAGTGAGCCTGATTATGTCAAATTTACAAGATTTTTCACTGCCTGTAAATTTTCACAGTCATTGAATGAGGTGAGAAAATGTGTGTAAATAGTCTTGTCGAGCCAAGATTTGAACCCCTGACCTCCTAAATCTAAAGCTAAGTGTGTACCATTGGTTCACGATATCATACACGTTAACACATAAATCAATTATTATTATAGTTTCCTTGTAAAACAGAGTTAAATATTTATTCTAAAAATACCCTAGACAGTTTACAGAATGGAGATATTACATATCAATCGGTCAACTGAAAAAATATAATTGGTCTCTCACAAAACGAGCTAATCCGTTGCATGTATTGCCAAAAATTATTATCGGTCCTTGTAACATTGATCTCCCCTCTGTCTAAAGCATGCATCCGAGCTAAATCCAGCGTCAATAACAAATACTTTTGATAACTGAAGATAAAAGAATATTTCTGATCCGAGAGATGTCTCTTATCTCCAGTCCTACCGGGCATTCTTTTCTTGGCAGCTCTGGCGAAGAGACCTCTCAGGAGCGGATCTATACCACCCTCTTCCATCAGTCGATAAGGTGAGAAGAAAGCCCTGTGGAGCGGCAGGTGGCCGTGCTCCGCCTCTTGGAAGCTCTCATTCAGTCTGAAGATAACTGGTTGTACGAGAGTGTGGCCAAACCTGAGAGCCGCCACGGCAAATTCATTTGCGATAGAAGGATCCACGTCCGGTTTGTAGCCTTCGTAGGGTCCAATCCTCGCCATGCCGGTCGGTCCGATAACCTTGGGCAGCCAGTGCTTGTAGGTGATGTGTTGGAACTGGGCCCCAACAATCTTCCTGGTCTGGATGTGGGAGACAAGCAGATTTGGAAGAGTGAAGAGGGAAAATTCTGGTACCATGTCATTTTTTTTTTCATGATTTCATAAAAATCAAAGTCACGGCATGGTCATCCAATGTGAAAAACAGGTTGCCCCGCATAACACGTCCGCCATTTGTGGTCCGTCGCACCACTCGTTGTAGCTACAAAAAATGTATTACTCCGTATGCATTATTACAATAGACTACATGCATACATTTTGGGCTACTAGTTTGCTGCAAGCAGCAAGGCAATTTTACTCAGGCGCACTAAAAATCAGTTAATTGCCTTTTGAATGTTTTAAGCATTCAGTATTACTGAGCTATAATGGATAAGAAGGGGGAAAATATCTCTGCCCTACTTAAAGTCTCGTCAGTTTCGCTGGAATCTTATCTAGAAATATGATTTACAGCGCTGGTGTCAAATTATATAGTAATTTTTATAGTCAATTGAAGAAAAAAAATATTCAGTATACCTAAATCTTGAGGGTTACAATAAAAGAACACGAAATTAAACGACAATTAACAAGAAATTGAGAAATCAGATTCGAGAGAAAATAGATTTTTCAATCCAATAACTATGTAGGCTTACAGCCTAGTCTGGCAATTTAGTTATGATTATCAGAGCTCCATCCATGATAAACATTGAAAAACTTAGTATGTTTAAAACAAGCAGCAAAGTAAATTAAAAGTTTCGTCACCATCCATCTTTTTTTGCATTTAGCTGAAGGCATAGCCTTTTGTTCTGTCAAGAAGGGTGAAGATAATGAGTGTAAAATCACTACCTTTTATCTCCCTCGCAGATACCCAAAAATATTTTTTTTTAATAAAAAAAAGGGAATTGGTAAGCTAAATAGGTAATCTACTGAAAAATTAACCTCAATGCTCTATACTGTATACAAGTTTTTAAGTTGAAAGGCCCACCAGCTTTCCCCGACACACACACACATCCACAAGAATTAGTGATGGAGAAGCTGGCTTGTATTGGCGGATATTCATTCACGATTCTAATGTTTATTGCTAGACGAATGTAGAAATCCATAATCATTAAAATCAAAACTTTGTAAGAAATTTAGAAAACATCATGTAGATATTTTAAATGACCTCATGGAAAATTTTATTGCCGTTCCAATGTGAGTTGATCCTATGGATGACAGTGGCAATCCTGTTGTGCTCCCGCATCCACAGCGTGTGCACGGCTGTCAGGGCGATCTGCTCGTTGGCGCGGGGATCCCCGGTGATGAAGCAAGGAACATGCTGCCTGCCGTGCTCGATCTGACAGTCCAAGTGGTGCAGCAACCCGTCGTCGAAGGGCAGCATCGCCCTGTTGTTGACGTACGGGCCTTTGAAAGGATATGGACAAAAAGCTTACATTAACTTGGTTTCTCTATCATTAAATTTTAGTCATGAATTCAAGATAACGTTAATCTAATGTCAACGGTGGAACGTCCAAAAATTGGGAAAAAATATATATTTTATGACCAATGCGTCTTGTATTCCTTCATTTTCTTTGGTGAAGCCATTACTAACCTAACAGGTTGTAAAATCATCTCAACGACGTTTTACAATTATCACGGTTATTTTAGAGGCATAGTTTAACATTATTTAAATAAAAATTGTCATATTATTATCATCGTTATCATCATCATCATCATCATTATTATTATTGCTATTATTATTATTATTATTATTATTATTATTATTATTATTATTATTATTATTATTATTATTATTATTATTATTATTATCATTGTAATTGTTCTTTTTGTTCTTGGGGCTAAAAAAAACTCTCTTTTTTGTCTGAAATAGTTGGCACTTAACAGTTTGTCACTTGAGCAAAAATTATTATTGCAACTGGTATTCATAGATTATTCAGTTTGAATGTCCCTGTACAACAATAAGACTCATATAGATCGGTCATGACGCAAAAGGTCACAGTCGTTATTTCAGTAATATGAATATGGATGTATCTATTAAAGCAAGACAGACATCAACCAGAAAGTATGACACACCTTCCCGCAACAAGCCTCTGTCACCGGCTAAATGCCTGATGAATCCTGAAAACCTGTCGCTGTTGCCGTACACGTTGCTAGCGTCGATGAACGCAGTGAGAGCGTTGAGCTGTTGGCGCGGCGCCACCGTGTTGAAGAACACCGACGTGGTTCCCGTGTTGCAGGTGGCGCTGGTCCGGGTGAAGCCCAGGCACGGCTGCGCTGGAGGAGACCGTATCCTGGGGTCCGAGGAAGGCACGGTAATAGGGAAGCACGGGCTGGTGTTCTCACAGGTCTCGTTACAGTCCTGGCCGTCACTGAACCGCGCGAAACTCACAGCCTGAAACACGGTAGTTCAGGTTAACTAGCGTGATATTTTTAAAATAACGTATTAGAATTGTTAAAAGATGCTTTATTATTTGGAAAAAAAAAAAAGACACATGTATATGACATTCCAATTTCATACAATTTGCATATTTTGTAAGTTGCTTTTAAAACTGTTTTAGATGAATTTAGTTTTGTATTGCAAGGGAAACAAGTTTATGTAGTATCCAAAGTAAAAACTAATTTTTTTATTGTTCCTTTGCTTTTAAAATTTTGTTTCTCTTTGAGGATTGAATTAAGTTTAATTTGAGAATCATACGAAACGTCAGAATTTTTACTTAATCACAATAATATACAAGTCTGTTGCTTGATGTTTAATCATCAAGAGCTTTAACAAACATTTCTACTCGATCCAGAAGAATGACGATTATTTAAATTCCTATTACACCAGGTCTTCAATTTGCACAACCATTCATAGGCACAAAATTTATAAAAGTATTTGTTTGAGGGGTTTTCCTTAGAAGAATAGAAGGGACTATAGGAGAAGGTTGGTGAAGCCGAATCTTACTTGGGGAGCAAGGTCCATGTCGTGGTCAATAAACTGACCCCACTGCATGACCATGTGGGTGTGGAGATCATCATTAGTAATACGGTCTGTGGACAAAAGCAGCGAGGAGACCAGGCGAGCACTGGGCACATGCACCCCGCGGTACAGCTTGTGACGATTCCAGCCTGGTTCAGAAGAGAAAACTTTTTAAAAACATCTTTATCGCTGCTTTTATTAGGATAACTTCCGCCTCTACTACTACTACTACTACTACTACTACTACTACTACTACTACTACTACTACTACTACTACTACTACTACTACTACTACTACTACTACTACTACTACTGCTACTGCTGCTGCTGCTGCTGCTGCTGCTGCTGCTACTACTATTACTACTACTACTACTACTACTACTATTACTACTACTACTACTACTACTACTACTACTACTACTACTACTACTACTACTACTACTACTACTACTATCACCACTGCTACTACTACTACTACTACTACTACTACTAATACTACTAATACTACTACTACTACTACTACTGCTACTGCTGCTGCTGCTGCTGCTGCTACTACTACTACAACTCCTGCTGGTACTACTACTACTGCTGCTACTACTACTACTACTACTACTACTACTACTACTACTACTACTACTACTACTACTACTACTACTACTACTACCACTACTTTTAATAGTGCTGCTTCTGCTGCTGCCACATCCACTATTAAGTTACTGTTCTGAAGTCATAACTTTAAAAACATTATGCTGGCCACAACTGATATATAATTCAAGGTGGTCTAAATGTCTTAGATAACGAATCACATAATGAAGAGGAAAACTTTAAGGTGGACTTTTTTTTAAAGAAAATAAACACTCTATCTCACCAACGGGCTGGTTGAAGCCGTTCTCATAAATGGCTGGCAACAGACGCCGAAATGCAGTGTTTGCGGCGCCCCAAGTCGGATTCTGCAAATTGTTACATATGCCATCCATAGCGCGGAAACGACGGTGAAAACAGTTGTCTGCACAGTCCGCTTGATGGGTGCGGCTTAGGCAGCCCGACATGTTGGCGATGATTCTCAGGTGAGATGGTGATACAAGTTCTGTATACGACTCTGAGCTCGGACCTGGAGGGCAGTGATTGGAGTGTATTAATGAGATTGAGTTGCTATAGTCTGATCACTTACCTAGGCCTCGAGAATTTATAGCTCTCGCCAAACAGACGCAAAGCAAGGCCTCATACTCAATATGGGAGGCAAGGCTCAATTTTACCCAAATTTGTGAACGCCCTAAATGGGCAACGCACAAGATGAAAGGAATAATGCGATGGTGTTATATGATGCAGTTGGCTGCAGAAATGTACGTGGGGAAAAAAAAGAAAGATAAATGAAAAGAAATGGCAATCATGGGGCATCCTGTACAGCTAAATAGACAAAAAAAAATGTTGATAAAATTTAATGGAGATAACATAGAACGAATGTTGTAAAAGTGTCACGAGGATCTACTTAAAAACTACTGGCCGAAAGCATACGCGAAACGCTCTATAAAATTTCATACTAATCGCGATCTATTTAAGGCGTTTTCTAGAAACCGTTGCAGGTAAATTTATACTCTAAATGCTGGAAAACTCAAGGCGATTATAAAAAAGGAACAATCTACGAAAAATGCCTCAGCTCTTCATAAGAGAATTAGCACCTACGTTTTCATTAATTTAATAGTCAAAATCAGTGTGAAGAGCATTGAGCAAAGTGGAGCAAAAAGTTAAATTGAAGCAAAAGCCAAAGGTTTCATGCAATAGCGATACATACGTCTTAAAGGTTAAATCAAAGATGTTCAGATTAAAATTATTCTAAAATCTCCGTGATGTAAGGTGGGCGATTTGTGAAAGAGAAGATTTGCCACGGAAAACAGTAAAACTGTGGTTTTTTAGGTCTAGACTTGATGAATAAATTTGGTACATAAGCAGGGACAGAAGTCTGGACAAAATCCTACAAGCCAATAGGACTTACCTGAGCCGTTGAGGTCATAGCGATGACCATCATTTACATGACGGTGGATGATCTCTAGAGTTTGTTCAAAGATCTCCTCTGCTCGGGCAATGTTCAGAGTCTCAAGGTCTGGATACCGAAGGGCACTCAGCAAATCCTGAAAGAGAAAAGCAAAGCAGTTTTTCTAGACTTGACAATTATATTCTTTGTATAAAGCAAAAGTAATCTCTCCAATATTTGAGATAACACAAATGTAATACATGAAGAAATTTACCCTCTCTATCGCACATTTATATATCTTCTGTGTTTATCCACCGCATTTCTCGTGACCGGTTTCCCTAGTTGACCAAAATAGGCCTCACCTGCACAGAGTGAGTCCTGGACGTATCAAACAAGCGTTCCAGTGTCTCGTTGATGGCAAAGTTCACCTGGCTCGTGGCCTCAGGAATGGCGTTACTTACAAAGCGATCTCCAGGATGTGCGCGGCTGACACCTACAAAGAAAGATTTTGAAATTGGCATTGGGCAATTTCTAGTAGTGATCATAAGTGTAGAAGATAGCACTGCGATCTACAATTTCAAATCATCAAAAAAAGAATTTCGGAACCTCTATTTTTTTTAGCGATAAAGGTGTAGAGGAACAACATTTTAATCCGACTTATGACGAACAATATAAGTTCAGTTCAGTTCTAACTACGTATTTGTTACTGAAGAAATGGACTATTAGGTAAACGATTCGTCTAGCGACCCCTATAAATGGTTTTGGCAGCTTTTGTCGCGCATTGTACAAACGTTTCATTGCGACTAAAAAAGGGACCTCAATAGTATTGCTGTCCAGATAAAATAAAGGTGCATTGTCAGCTGCATATTGAGTCAGATTCTTAGGGATTCTTTTATTTAAGGTCTTTATAGACGTCAAAGCCTCAACTTACCATGAATTTGCAGGAAAATCGATTTAGTAGCGCGACCTACAACATTCTCTGCTAAACAGTCGTAACGTCCCGCATCATGTTGTTGGACATTGGAGATCTGCAACTCTCCGGCCTGCACAGATAGGATGGGGGAAGGAAAGTAAAAATTATTAAGGAAAAAAATTACTGAAAGACATATAGATTGAAAAGGGAGTAATTTATTCCAGGAACCGAATTAATCACCACATAGCGCATTCTCTTTCTTTCATCAGCTTCTTAGAGGGTTTAGGTCACTTACCCGGACCAAGAAGCGGTTCCTGTTCTGGATCACACGGCCCTCACGCATCCAGTCATAGAGTGGGTCTGGTCTGCCAGTAGCCTCACACTGCAGGCGAATGTCACTCCCTGCAAGAGCTGTCATCAACTCAGAGCGCTGGGAGAAGGTTGGGATCTCTGGGGAGAGGGATAGGAGTAATGGAGACAATACCTCTTCAAAATGTTCCACCTTAATTTGAAGAATAACAAAAATAGACCATTAACGTTTATCGAAGCCAATAGATAACAGTTTTATCTTATAATATGCTGCCTTTGAAGAAATCAAAAATCGCGTTATGAAATTATCGATATGACAATGCCGATTTAACAATTTTTTTTTATGAATTAATATCCAAGACACAGAATGGCAAGACAGGGCAATAGCTCTCTCACACACACACACAAAAAGACAAGGAGAGTCAGTGGTAACCAACTTCCTAGTTCGTCGCCTTCGCGAGTACAGTTTAAGATGCTCTGCAACAGCAGGCATACATTTTTATCACAAATTTTCTACGAACTGAAAGTTGATGAGATTAAGGGGAAAATGCTTCATAATTGCGGCTGAGGCTGAATATATAGATTACAGAAGGAGTAACTTAGAGAAAAAAGGTCATCACTGAAAACTTAAAAAATATGAGTTAAGTGGATGAAGAATCTCTATCCATACTATCTACTAATAAAAAGCTAAGAATCTCACTGTATAAGTCTTCACATACCATTTTGAACAGTAAAATCATTAACAATAAAAAAAAAAAAAAAAAAAAAACTAATGAAGTTGTAACTTTGCCAATGTTGTCACAGTTTATGTTTTATACTTTTCTCTTATCCTTCCATTCATGACTTTCTCTTAAACGAATCGTTTGCTCACCATTTACTATGGTCCGAAGTCTAGCGTCTGAGGTGATGAAGCCAGCAGCATTCTCAGCTCGACAGGTAAAGACCCCCTCATCGGCCCCCACCACACTGTTGATTCGCAGCACCTCACCGTCCCTCAGGATCTCGTAACGACCGTTGTTGCGAAGTGGCCCACCTGAGGTTAATAAAGACCAATTTTAGCTCACTTTCACTTGCATTTGGCCGCTTAAGTTGTCATGTATACGTCTCTAAATTAGATTTTACATAAAACTTGGTTACGAAAAAGCGTTAACGAATTTTAGTAGAAAGTGTTGTTTGAGTTTTTTATTGCTTCTATCTTGTATAGATTCGTACGTTTCCTCAGCTTATGAAACAGTATCAGATCTGATAATCGTTACTCAAGAGCTCACATTCCCAATTTGTCCGCCAATTTTTTTTTAATTATGTGAATCGTGTTTTGTAAGTATTGTTTTACTGTGGATTCATTTTTATTCTTTGAATTGTGCTCAGCTTATAAATTTGTTACAGAACATTATCATGTCCATAAAAAGGAGTCTTACTCTTTAGTGTGGCAAAAGAATATGATAAGGTGATTCAGCGGTAATAAATTTGCTATGATGTTGATAGTGATGGTATTTAAGTTGAAGATGATGATGATGAAGGTAAAAATGACGCTGATGATGATTTGTAAGAGGAAGATGTTGAGAAAGAGACAAGGAGAAAAGAGATGGAGGAGGGAATCAAGGATGAAGAGTAAAGGAATAAAGAGAAAGTTGAAATAGAGGAGGAAAAATTTGCATGATGCCGAAGAGAATTATGAGGATGCAGGAATTAATGAGAGAGTATTGATGTCGATAATGTTGATGATTATCCTCATAAAGTTTATGTCGCTTTCCTCTACCAAAAAAAAACCTGCTCATTTTTCTTGACAGACCCACTTACCGTCTTTGGTCCAACTGAGAACAGGTTGCGAGTCGCCGCGAGCTTCGCACGTGAAGTTAGCCGACGTACCAGGGATTATACTCACGTCTCTGGGGGGAGTGGTTATCACTGGTCGTACTGAGGACAATGAATGAGTTGAGATATTTGGTCGTTTATTGAAAAAAATGAGCATCATTATTAGCATCATAATGCACACAAGGTAAAACGAAAGCAAGAAACTAATTTCTTCTGTTACTGCTTAATTATATAATGGTGCCTGATTTACTGTGGCTAGTTGGCTGCGAAGATCATTTACATGTACCAACGCCTTTGAATGGTTAGTATTTGACAGAATTTTAGCTATCAAAGACCACACACGCTACCTGTTTAGAAATGAAAACAAATGTGAGAATTGGAACCTTGAGTTCCTGGTACGCCGTTTTTTGTTTAGTTTCACCTACTGTACACGCTATAGTTACATACTTGCACTCCGATCCTCAAGTCACTAATTATCGCTCTATAAATCAATAGAAGGAAAGCGGGTCCAGTTTTTGGAACAATATTCCCACTCTTTTAGCCCAATTTTTCTCCTGAACCAATAATTTTGTTTTTTTCTAAGACAGGTGTATTTGAAGAGTTACCTAAAACTCGAAGCCTGGCTGAAGATGTAATGGTCTGGTCAGAACTTGAAGCCCTACACTCATATAGGCCGGCATCAGATACTCGGACGTTGATGATGGTCAGCGAGCCACTGTCGCCTTGGCGGGCCCGGATGTTCTGCGCAATGGGAGCTGAGTTGTGTGTCCACGAGATAGTGGGGCTAGGTCTACCCGTAGCGCGGCACTGAAGTTCCGCGTTGTCTCCTTCCGTTGCCGTCACGTCTTGCGGAGCATCGACAAACTGCGGGGTGGCTAGTGAGGAGATAGAGACAGTTATATAGAAATCAAACATACAGATGAGTGATTAAACCCAAACCTTAAAATCTGTAGCATTATATCACTGAATATTTCTCTAAAGAGTGACAAATAATTTAAACTTTTTTTTTCTTTTGTAATCACTATAGTTTCGAACGATTGAGAAAATAAAAATCTTTTGCCTTCATATTTGACATTATTATTTACGCGACATGCAACCCACTGATTGAGGTGAATAAGCAAAGCTATGAGCAACTCATTAGGGGACCAAGATAACAGTAAGGAATTTGAAAGTGAGGCCCACCGTCTCTCTGAAAGTATCTGAGCTCCACTTTGCCAGAGTGGACAGAACCAGCCGCGTTCCTGGCTATACACTCGTACACTCCCTGGTCGCTATCCCTGGCTTGCTCTATCATCAGGGTGCCGTCGTTGAGGATGCGGTAACGGCCATCACTATTGGCGTTGATCATACTCCTGGTGGTTGTGAAATGAAGCATGATTTGTGTATCGTATTTATAACGTTAGTGGGTGGAGAATTAAGGTTGAGGTGAACACACGCATGCTGTTTGGTTGTTTGTTTAATTGTTTGTTCTCGGATTCTGCACTTTCTCTAAACGGTTAGCCTTTAGGGGTCGCTAACAGATGCGTATAGCAGGCGAATGTAATTGCTTATTTTCATTTGCAACTACTAAGTGCAATGTTATCAGTGTAAGGCTTTCGTCAAGCTTCAGGATAGGGCTCGTAAGATAAGATCCGATCTCATCACTAGAAAGCACAGGCCGGAATTCAAACCTGAACCTCAATATTGTCCACACACCACTTTTCTGACTCAAACATAAGGAGGTTTTGAGAGACAGGAAATGTGGGAACCAAAATGATAAAACATTATTTTAAAGAGAAAAATAAGAAATAAGCACAGAAAAATAGGGACGGAGCCAGAGTGATAGAAAAAGATAGAGAGTGAGTTAGACATATTACAGATCAGATGCAGAGGAAGGAAGAGAGGTGGAGAAAGCTTTTAATCTGTTTTGCCCTGTTTTGTCATGATCATGAAGTGGGTATAATTCTAATATTGTTGTATAATCAAGTAAGCTGAAATTTTTAATGAACTCTATTCTAAGGATGAAGCTTAAACCCAATTCAAATTTTATGGTGGGATGAAAGCAAAATTAGAAAGGCAAGCCCCCCTTAAGGATAAGATATAAAGCTTACTCATTGTGCATCCACATTATTTCCGGGACAGGATCTCCCTCTGCCCGGCACGTGAAGTAGGCGGCGTTGCCAAATGCTACATTCACACTGTGAGGCTGTAACGTGATTGTGGGTTTTTCTGATGTGGATTTGATGAAAGTGCGGAGTAAAAAATCGGTGCTTGAGATTTAAAATAAAATTCTCGTTTAAAAATGAAACATAAAGAAAAGCCAGCGTTAGCTTGCAATAAAGCCCTTACTCATAAGTTTAGCGATGCTTTTTACCAGTAGAAGGTCACCATAGAAACAAATTTGTGTGAAGTATTTCTTTGAAAATTTGAAAATTCTTATAAACAATTCCTGCTGGCTTATTTGAAAAATCTAATGATAGAACATGGTATTTATAAATAATAACCAATACTATCTATGAGAGAGAAAACCTTGCATTGGTCTGAATTTCGTGAAATTTTAACTTGATAAAGATAAGAGACAACTAAATGTTTCTGAATAAATACTAACAACAATTGTTCAATGATAGGCAAGTGCGCTCATGACGACATAGCACTGGCAGCAGAAGATGACACATGGCAAACCAAATCATTCAAGATGTCAAGTAAAGCATTCAACTGAGAAGTGCGTTGAAACCAAACGTTTTGTATTACATATAGGATGAAAACCAAACAGTGGAGGCAGGCAGATTGAATGTAGGAATGATTGAACAAATACTGTTATATAACATGAAAATCTGGATGATTCAGATAAGTATATTGTCCAAGTAGCCCTGAGTCTTTGTTAAACCCCTCAGTCGAAAATGGCATCTAAACCATGCTTATTTGTAAGGTATGTTCAAAACACGGCAATTCTTAATTTTCTTTCAAGTCAGTTTAATCTCTCACCTCTGCACTTTTAGTTAACTTATATAAAAGTAAGGTTTGGCAAAACGTTAATTTTTTGTCCAGGGCATATTTGATACGCCAACTGTTCAAAGGAAGGTTTTAGTTCTAAACCTTTTGATTTTAGGAAACATTTTAAATTATCCGCTCGTCAAAATCATGATGCAATGAAAAAGGATGAAAAAAAAAATAACAGTTTTGTCATTTTTCGTAAAGCTAAAGCAAAAATACAATCATGCAGTCGAACCTTCACAATTACAGATAAGAAAGAAGAATTTCATTCGCGCGAAAGAATATGTGCATAAAAAATGTATTTGCAAAGGTGGCTTTTAACTATAGATATGACGTTCCAAAAAAGGGCGAAGATATGAGGTCATTTCAGAAGAATATGAGCATGAAGGATGTCTTGCTTTAACATGTGAACATTAACTTCCCCAACAAGTTGACTGGCTGAACAGCAGGTTGAAACACTTTTAACCCAGAATACACAATTATCTCGACGCATGTTAAGCTTTGGTCGAAGAGGATGTTGGAACAAAGCCTGGCTCAAAAAGTAAAGATCAGGATCAGAAATGCCTTAAAACACCTCGGCGCAGCAAGGGTATTTTACATAAACAGTTTGTTTACTGATTCAAAGTTTCGATCATAATTTTATTACAATACATGTTTCAAAAGCTCCAATTTTCGAAATTTTTAAAACGTTTTATCTACAGACCTTCCCAATTGGGATTGTTTCGCCCTTTTATTTGACTTGTATTTAAATGGTCAGAATCCATGTCCTATTGAAGCCTAATAATATTCAGGCTGGGATTTTTTTTTAATGAGGTTTCTTTGGGAAATACATGGATCTAGAATCGAATTGAAATTGCATTCATAAAATATATTCATTGCCATGCCAATTGAGATGATATTTCACAAGAAGTTGCGCTGAGTCCGTGAAGTTTTTGCTAGCACATGAAGCAAAAGCTCCCCATTACTTTCAACCATCAAAATGTAAATAATTACAAGAGGAAAATATGGAGCAATTTGGAAAGAAAAAACAAGCGAATGTATCAAAAACTATTACAATATAGTTGTTATAATTAAAAAAAAAGCGATGGAGTTTAAAAACATGGCGACATGATTGAAATGCGATTTTTTCTTATATATAAAGAAATCTATTTTTCCTAAAGATGATAATGACAGATGTGCATAGTTCCAGGCAATATTTCCATGCCCCAGTAGTGCTGCATCAAAATAAGTGCACAAAATGAGTAAACTCTATATCAAACGAGCCACAACGATGGAATGCTTAGAGAGTAGAAACGAACGCATATATGTACATAGGCTTAAATAATGTCAAAAGAAAGCGTGATGCAAAGAAGGGGGCTTTTAAATTTAATTCGTCTAACGCACGTGTAACCCAACTGTAACACTGAGTGCCACTAAATCAAAAAAGATGTGTCACGATACCTACCTTGCCTAGAACTAGACGGAGTCGGGGCTAAAATAAAGGTTTTATAAACAGAAAGAATATAACAACTTATAAGACTTATTATTATAACAGTCTATGTTCATAAAGTCAAAATATCATTATTTTCCCCTAGCTTTAATGATTAAATAATTACTTTTGGATTCTAAACTGGAGTAGTTAGAGGGCCTATCTTAGTAAAGGGCAATAAGTTGTACCAAATCTGGGAATCGGTTTTGTCTTTTGTAAGGAGTGACAACTTTGCATAATAGAGTATCCAAGGTAGCCTTAGAAAAAGAGGCTATGCTTTTGACCAGAAGAGAAATCACTGTTCTATGGTTCAGGAACAGTTTTGGCTTCTCTTAAGTCATAAATCAAGTATCCATGAGGTTTAATAAAAGAAATAGAAAGAAAATTAAAATTTGCATAAAAATCGAGTAAGTTATGATTGAAGATCAAATCGAAAGGCCTTTTGATATCTTTTTTTTTTTTTCTGAATTTTCATGATACTTAAGTTTGTAACCGCTAGAAAAAAAGAGTTGCAAATAATAATTAAATTTATAAAATCTACTCTAACCCTTACAATACATATTAGAATATTTTCCAAAGATTTTCCATGATATATGAGTTTCTTTTAATTGCTTGATTTAGATTTTTTTAAACATATTACACACTTTTTGTTTTAATTATTGCTAAAAGTCTTGCATAAGCAGAAGTTAACGTAGAGCAATTTGCATTCAATGTTTACTTAGTTTCCGTTCATTGAGTGAAAGATTAAAAGAAATTCCTTAGGCTTTATAACAATTTATGCTTAAAAGCAAAACAAAAAAAAAGTTAGCTGCCTTTATAACCGTTGATTAAATTAAAGAAAAGGACGAATGCTATTTTTTCAAAACCTTTAATTGTCAACAAATCTCTATCTTTGGAATGTTAAATCTAGTAAATTTTGGACTTTTCATTGATGATCATTGAAAGCTCTAATTATTTCAAGTTTAAGTCAGAGCACTGCAGAGGGATACAGTATGCAAAACGTGTGCTTATGAACAAAGTCTCGTGGCAGAGCGACAAGAAAACCTACCTTGTGTGGATCCACTTTCTAAGTTGAGGGTTTAGTATGAGAAGGGGGAAAATGAAAAGAATAATATCAGATATAATAAAGAACTGTTAACTACATAACGAGTCGTTTGTGCAACACATGTACAAAAAACCTAAACATTTTCAGAGTAAATCTAGATGTCAGACAACATTGGATGCAAGGTTGTTATTATTTCTACAAGATCTACAGGGACAATGATTCAAATTAAGAGTTTAACGCAAAAATCGTGAAGCCTTGGGACCACAAAAGAATGATGTTATAGACTGAGCAATCATCTGATTTCTCTACGGACACTAGCAACAGTTTGGAAGCCGTCACTTGGATCCTATGAAGCTGTGCTATCAAGACAGATGAAGAGGGCGTTAAAACATTTTTAATCGTTTTTTAATGAAAGAGTGTGAAAGAGTTAAAAACCCTCCCGGCCCTTTTAAAAAAAAATAAACATAATAATTATTGCAATTTATCCAATCTGTGTTCGATATAACTTTCAGCAGCTGCTATGGAGCTCTGAGAGCCAACATTCTCTGTTTCAAAATATCATGTACCGCTTGATTAGGGAGTACGCAAGAAAAATAAATCTGAAGCTGCGTCAGTGAACTGACCACACTGAAAGTACTCCTTGGGAATGGTCATGAGGGAGCGGCCGCGTAGATTGGCTGGCTGTGTGCACGTGACGGCGGCCTGGGTGGAGCCGCGCTTCTCCTCGAGCATGTCATGTAGCCACATGATGCCGCAGTCGCACACCAAGGCATTAGAATCAAGGCGCCTTGGCAGAGGAAAGGGGTGGAAAGAAATCATGCATAATTTTATTCTCTATAATTAAAAAAAAATTTTTTTTTCAAAAATTTGATATTTATAGTCATCATTCGTGTAAAATTGACGAACTGTAAGCATCTTTTATCAAATGTTATTGCAGAGAGCTGAGTTGCTCCTTTGACACGTTGTTTTAAATCAAAACTATCATTTTTTGCTTCTAAGAGACAAAATATGTAACCCGTATAACCTGTTTTCAAAATTAGCTAATGTACCTTGGATGCTTATTGTTTAAAAAAAAAAAAAAAAAGAAAACATTTGATAATTTTTTTACAAGACTGACTTTGATAAGATAATTTATATTTTTATTTTAAAGGCTTAATGAGATTGTACTTTCTTGACATCTCCTCTGTTCCTTCGTTTGAATATTTTTGTTCGTTTCGCAACCATCATCTCAGAGTATATTGGAAATTTAATTTATACCACCCGGTGTTATGAGAAATAAATGTGCTTACAGCCGCCGTAAGTGAGGGTTCTTGGCAAAGATTTGGGGAGGAAGAGTCGTGAGCTGATTGATTTGTAGAAATCTGAAACGATTTGAAAAAAAGGTAAGATAGTCAGTTTCAAGTCGAAAAATGGAAAAGGGCAAACTGAAAATGTTGTGCAGACGTAAGCAAGTATTGAACAAGTTTAATATACGTTTTTTCTTTTCCTCATGCTGTTGGATGTTCGTTATAGTCTGTATTTTTCAACCGCTCATTTTTATTTACTTAATTTTGTTTTTTGCCCAGTTTTCTATAAATTCCGATGGTGCAGTCAAAGTTACCAGAGCAGAGAGAAGACAAAGTTATTTTGGCTTACGATCCTGGCTCTGTACTCTATACAGACAGGACTTAAAAATGGTGCTTTTTATGTGCTTTTAATAACTCGTCATCGGATAGATATAAAACCTGGATGACTTAAATGATATAAAAAATACATCATGCCGGAATTCTTATTGTTTTTTAGATAACTGAATTAAAATTCTCTCTCTCTCTCTCTCTCTCTCTCTCTCTCTCTCTCTCTCTCTCTCTCTCTCTCTCTCTCTCTCTCTCTCTCTCTCTCTCTCTATCTATCTATCTATCTAATTATCTTTTTCTCTCTCTTTCTCTCTCTTTCTCTCACTCTCTCTCTCTCTCTCTCTCTCTCTCTCTCTCTGACTCTCTCATCCGACCATAGAGTTCTCTTCATTTGCTTAAAAAAATACTAAATATTCAAGCTAGAGGAAATTGTATCGTTAAGATTTTTATTTTTAGACAACAGTAGACAAACAAAAAATCACTTAAGAAAAACGATTTTACCTTGTTATCACGAAAAGACTTGCGAGTGTGTGTGTGTGTGTGTGTGTGCGTGTGATATTTATAGGATATAAAACGTAAGAAAGAAAATAAAGAAAAAAGAAAGGATAAACAAAAAATCTCGTACACAATGTTTTTGCTGTATTGTGAGGAAAGCCCAAAAAATATAGATTTTTTTTTTTAAATATCTTATCTAGAAGCTTAAGAATACAAGAGCAGCCCTAGAAACAGGAAGATTGCTTCTTTTTCTTAAACGAGAAGTACAAAATTAAAGAGAAATATTAAAACACCTTTGTAAGGCACACAATTAATAGAAGAAAAAAAAAACATCAATGAGAGGAGCATGCCACTCTTACAGTTGTTCCAACAGCGGCACATAGGCGAATGTGTTAGGGTGGATTTTCCTGATCCTATTTCTGTATAGATATCTGCCAAAAATAAAAGATAATGTTAAACACACAAGAAAAAAAATAGAAAGACTGTTCAATCTTAGTGCAGTCAACTTATTTTATTGGATTTTACATCAAATTGAAGAATTCAATTTCAAAGGGAAATATTATTCTAGCAAAAATCGCTTGTGCTTACAGGTAATTTTTTACTCTGATGGGTATGATATCTCAAGTAAACATCTCAAGATACAACGATTTGCTGTTTTCACTTTTTCAAAGCAACAAAGTTTGCTGTTTGTGTCGTCAGAGCATTTGGTGAGATGGTGCTTCGTGTAAGCAAACCTGCCCCCAATCAAATCAAACAAAAATTTTACCCAAACATTTTTAAGTCTCTCAAGGTGTTTGAAATGCATTTGTGACAATCCATCAGCTTAATTCACAAATAATATAACTTTTTTTATCGATTTCAATTTTACGGATTTAAAATTGTGTTGGATTTGAAAATAAAAAAAAAAAATCGTAATTTACACAAAATGAGGGAAAATCTTTTAATCAGTTTCTCTTAGAACCTCATTTTTATACGGAGAACAATTCTGTATCATTACTAATTGAGAACAAAGCAAGTACTTACAAATATCGTAGCTGGGGCAAACCTTCAAAAGTTCTTTCCTCTAACTCTTCGATCTCGTTATTGTTTAAGAGTCTGAAATAAAGTATTAAGATAATATACACAGTAAACGAGAGACAGGTTGTTTTAAGTCATTAAAAACTCTTTCAAAATTCAAGATTGATATATATATATATATATATATATATATATATATATATAGAGAGAGAGAGAGAGAGAGAGAGAGAGAGAGAGAGAGAGAGAGAGAGAGAGAGAGAGAGAGAGAGAGAGAGAGAGAGAGAGAGAGAGAGAGAGAGTTGCAAGCATCTGAAAAATAACAAAGGTTGGTTTTCAAAAGTATTTTCAAATCACTATGGATCGACAATATACATAGTATTTTCATCCATATTGTTACGAGGAGTTTCTTGGTCATGTTCATACAGTAAATTGGATAAAAAAAAGCAATCTACTTGTTTAGGCGAATAATGGTGCAGAAAATATAGAAATGTTAAAGTTTCTACGTATGAAGAGCATGCTACTACATTGTAGTAATTATAGTTATGTTTGAATAGCCATTCAAATCGTAATAAACTAAAAAAAATGGATGTATGTGGGGGGTTTTCACGTAAGCAAACTATGTATTCAATGATTTCACAGGCTCCTCCAAAGAAAAAATGCAACGCATCTCTCAGCAAGAGCAGTGATTATCAAGACTTAGAGGTCAGGCAAGTAAGACTGAACCGCCATTATTTTGGGTCAACAAGAATTTCTAATGGTTCCTCCTTTTTTTTCTTAACCGCGACTTTTCAAGCGAGCAGATTCACCACTCTTAATATTCAGCAATCTCTTTCCTTGTTCAGTGTCCTCCAAAGTAAAGAGCACTTGAAAGCGCAAAGCTTCTTAGTCAAGAGCAAATGTGAACGCCCTCAGATACGTCTAATTTAGGATAGACAAAGGCATCGAACTTAGAGAACCTTGACGTTCATGGTTAAAATAGGCTGGATCATCCAAATTTTCATGCATGGACACTCTTCTGGTAGGTTGAACTGTTGCATGTATTTCGTGTGTGGCCTTTATTTAGTGTCCAACCCATTTAATTTTGCTTCGGTGGATGTGTGTCTATATTGAGCAATGTATCAGACGAAGTATTAGAGAATGTGTGTGTTTCAAGTCCAGTGTACCTCCGGTCAGAGGTGGTATGAGTCAATGAAGAGTACCATTGGGATATGTTCATTTCGAACAAAACCGCAACATGCTTTGAAAATCATACTTTATAATTTTATTATTTATGTGCATCTCGCATGTTAAATTACTTCTTGGAAATACCCGAAGCAACTATAAGTCTAATTAAAGCCGAAATCCTGATTGAAGATATTGTCTTCTTCCATTGGGTTGTATCACCGATGCCTTTGTTTGCAATAATATGTGAAAAAAAACTAAACATAGTCACTTGGATAATAACAAGTTAAGCCTTCAGGTAACTTTGTCACCAGTCTTGCTGAGATTATCATGTAGCAAATAGCGTGGTAATAAAAATGTGGCAATGGTCATGCAGCTTAACATAATGTTTGTCCCATTTGCCAGGTCATATTCATGAGCCAAAAGCACAAAGAATATGACAGTCAAAAGCTTTAAGGCATTTTGAGGCAAGGAAGGATTCCTTGGTCGGACGCTCAAATGGTTGACTACTTGATTGGTTGAGCTTGTAACAAGGGAAGTCATAGGATGTTTCTTCATCATGCATCCCTTCCCAAAGTGACAAGCATTTGTTTAAACGCACAATCTGGAATACACTAGGAATGTCTCACAGGTTAATGACAAGTTCGTAAGCCGCCGCAGGACTAAAGTTCTACGTGCAAATGCATGCCAGGTGCGTGAAGGGAGGTCAACCAACCTGCCCACTACTAGGTGTCACAAGTTGTCAGAGAAGCCTAATCTGGCAGTAAGCATTGCTCGTCACGGTGAGAGTTGATCATATTATTTACATTCGATCGCTTACATCATTTGTGGTAAACATAAGCAAGAAATCGTCATCAAGGAACTGATCGCAGACTAGACTTGTGAATAATATTTTAGACGTGATTCAAGTAACTCCTAAGTAGATAATTTTGATGACCGTCTATCATAAATTCCTTGTGGTTGTTTATTGCATTAAGTAATGTCCAGTTCAGATCGACTTCTCATCTTCATAAAAATCTATAATATCTTTAACCGGAGATGCAAAAATGAAAACAAAATTAATTTAATTGAACACTGTATAGTGGTCCTCTTGCCAAATAATTAGACATTATAGTTTAGCCTACATTCAAGTTGCTAGTATCAAAAACAAGATCAGCTGGTGTGGTTTTGGGGATAAAAACATAGTTGTGCATCCAGAGAGTGCGAATGGACCGATATTGTTCTTGCCAAAGTTTTTTTTTCTTTTTAATGTGTTTGCAACACTTCTGTTTGGAAATAATAGCAGCTTAGCAATAGCAGCTGTTCTTGCTGAACTGCTCTTCAATCAGAGGAGACTTAACGCATCAGGGGACTGAACTGGAGAAGAGGATATCGTTGCCTGGATTTTAGCAATTGACAATAGAAGGGGCCAGTTACATCACACTAAACACTGATTCTCGGCTGTAATAATCAGTTATCCTAGCTTTCAGTGACAATGATGTAAGGAGTTAGTGCTCTAACCCATTCACAATAAGTTTTCCTTTTTTTTAAACGGGAAAGGGTGTCAAACAAAGGCAGACGGAGGAAAATGAATACGAAAGATAAAAATGGATGGTGGAACAAGATAGTGTGGAATGTGTTAATCCGCCGGCTATTTCTATTTCTCCCTGTTCTTTTTCTACTTTTGCTGAGCTGAGTTGGTAAAGGAACATATTTTTTTTGCCATTATCATTTATTTTGAAAACTCAAGAAGTTCTTTTGGCGATCGCACTGTTTCATTATTCAATCTCATTGAATCATTGAAATTGAAATTAGAATATCTCAAGAATTACCATTCTTTACATATCAATTGATCCAAGGTCGATTCCTCATCATTATCAATTATATAAACTTTTCTCTGGGATCAAGTAACGTGGTAGACCGAGATGAAAAAAAAAAACCATCGAAAATGCAACCAATCTGGACAAAGAGAGCGCGTTTCGCAATAAGATTAAAGACACTTCTTGTTAACAAATATCGAGAGGATCCAGGTGCACAAGGCAATAACATTCAATCAAAAGCTGGAATCAGTAAATAAACGTTTGGATCGTGCGAAAGGTAGTAATATCATAGGGTGTAGTAATTGCATCAAAACTGATTTTCTTTCTTCTTCTTCTTTTTTTTTTTTTTTTTTTTTTATTTTCACGAAAGTTCGAATAAATTCAGGTCCGTCAATATAAATAAGAATCACATATTTCATTCAAATTCTGTTAGTGATAAAGGCTTTCAAAACAGAGAAAAACTTGGAACATGAGACTGAACATACTTACAGAGATGTTAGATGCGGCAAGTGCGGGAAACTGCCCGATGGAATTCTTTTGATTTTATTAAACCTCAGGTCTCTGGGGGAACAAAAGTAAACAGATGAATTAATGGGCGTAGTTTGGGAGGAGGGGGAGGGGGGGATAGAGAAAATGGATAAAGAGATTAGACATAGATTTGTAGAGTAATGTTAAGCATTAAAATATAAGAAGTAGACGGAAAAAAGAGAATTAGAAGACAAATAAAGAAAACAAAAGATAGAATGAGGTTGAGAACAAGTTAGCACAGCGGAGAGACATTGCATATTACCATGTCGACCTGTACTGAAAATAATTAAACAAAAATAAAGCAATGGAAAGAAGAGCAGCTACAATGGCTGAAAGAGGGATATAAAATGGCCCGACATTCTTTTAAAAAAAAGAATTATTTTCTCATAAACATATCCAAAACGCTAGGAAATCCGCGCAATTCTCTCTCTCTCTCCTTCTCTTTCTGTCTCACTCTCTCTTCTACTCTCTGTCTCTCTGTCTCTGTCTCTGTCTCTCTCTCTCTCTCTCTCTCTCTCTCTCTCTCTCTCTCTCTCTATTTCTCTAAGGTTACTTTTAATTAGAGCGACGCAAGGGGCATAGATAGAGTAGGGAACTAGAACGAGAGCGCCAGAGATAGATTCATCGATAAATAAATTTTGAGGATAAATGGGGGGAGGGGAGGAGGCGTAAGTAAAATCATACTCATCGTCAATGCCTTTTTGACCAGACCGTCAATTTAAAAAAGCAAGCTGAAAAATCGTTTGGATCTTCAGTCCTGCTTATTTTAACAACGTTTAGGAAGTCACCTTAAGCGAACTTATAAGATGGAAATAGTCAGAATGAAGTCATACTATACTAGCTATCTATGAAGTAGAGACAAATATGCACTGGTTACTATTCGTTTTCTGAGAGCGTATGAAATGATCTTAGGTTTCCAAGACTTAGTGTTGAGGAGTTCTCTATGACTAAACCCTCGCGCCATAGATCTAGGTCTAGATCAAGACCTGGTCCTCTGACACGAAAGTCTGACCTGAACCGACCTTTACTTTTTCGCCTTATTGACGGGACTAAGTGAGCGCATATGATAGTCTGGGCCAATCGTCCCTTAAGAGAGGTGCTGACAAAAGCAGTCTTTGTTATCTCTAAGCTGAAGGGCTTGTACTATTCCTAAGGATAATTATGAAGCCTGTCAACAAGCACTGACAAAATTCAAAGTGTAATTTTGGCCTTGACTAGTGATGTTTTAGTGTGTTAGTGAAACTAGTCTTTAGAGCCGATGACGAGAGACTGTGAGTAATTATGTGTCCGCGAATGTAAAGATGTAGGCCAAGATCTACATCTGGACGCTTATAAAAAAATAAATGCTTCAAATGTTGAATGTCAACAAAATCTTGATTTCAGCTTTCAGCTTTCTATTACAGCATCAAGAGTGTTTCCTATTCAGCGCTTCCTGCTTTAAGAACACAAGTGCTTAGTGTGTCCTTAAAAATCTTACAAGAAGTAAAGATACTACAGTTGCGTAATCTTATCGTCAGAAATCTTATGTGAAGTAAGTATAGTTTAATAGCATGAAGTCAGTTGGTTGGGATTTTATGTGGAGTGAAAAAGGTCCAGGTGTACCAAGTTCATTGTTGTGGATAAAGGTACTCCAGTACTTTTAAGTCCCCTCCTTAATCATCTTATTTGGAGTAAAAATACTCGTGTATTTTTTAGCCTCCTTAATTTCCAAGCAATCTTCCAACCAACGAAGACTGCATTATGCGATCGATTCTAGTTTAAATCTGTATTAAAGAAATACAGTACCAAGGCTCAACCGTTCCTGAAGCTCATACGCTTTGCGTAGAAGAGTTTAGACAAAATATCGGTACAAGCTGAGATGTGGAGAATTTCTCGTATGAAAAAGAAATGTTAAAAGGGAAAAAATTTATTTTACACAAAACATGGCTCTTGTTACTGCTTTCATGTATGTGATCAAAGGTTTGAGCTATTGGATTAGGGAACACCAATGTCTTAGTTACGTAAAATTTAGATAATCAAGATTCGTCAGTTTTCAAAATGTAAACAAATCAAAAAGATATGAATTTGTTGTTTTTTTTAAACCTATCATTCTGTTTTTGTAATACTTAAAGTATATTTGCCAACATTTTTGGTAAGGCTCTTTGTAAGTCATAACAAGGCTTAATGAAAGTTTGTTCAGAGTAAAGAAACTCTAGGCAAGCTTTTAATTTGGCCTTGAATAAGAATGCACTGAGGCACTCGCATTTTGAGTGCTATCTCATTGAAAGACACTCAAGCACTGGAACGTCTTATAGCCTACTTTGGGTAGATCCCAAATTTCAACACAAGTGGCAGACAAAACAGTTATTAGCACTTTTCGGTAAAGCCAGAAGCATTTACATATCGTCATAGGCCTAACAATTTTTTTTTTTAATTTTCGAATCTTGACCTGATCAAAGGATAATGGGGCAAGGCGATCACGAGCAGTCATCAGTTAATCTTAAGACAAAATAACTAAGATAATCTAATGCATAAAAGCCTTGAATTAAATGGATTTTATGAATTTGCCTGAAACGAGCGCATGCTGAAAAACAATATAATAATAATTTTCCATAAAGTTTTTCTCAAGTTTTTTTTTTCACATCCTATGCATTTATTCTTTGCTATCTACATTTACACCGTGTGCACGATGACAACAGGAAAAAAATAAGAAATTGATTGTTTTTGCAAATTTATCCTCCGCTGAAAAATAAGCCAGAGGGAGTGGAGAGACCGGTGGTAAATTGTATCCGAATCAAATTTCAACGGTGGAACCTATCTAGCGATTTAAAAACATGTTCGCTTTATTGTTGTAATGAAACAATAACAAAAAAGTCTTGTTGATGTTTTGCTCTAATTTCCCAGAGAAATGTGAGTTTCAAGGCAATGAATATAAAGGGGTCAGAGATGGAGATAAACTTTTTGTGCTAAGATAAAATTTGTTTCAAAAGTGCAAGGTTGTAAAGGACATGCATAAAGGTTGAGAGGGAAAGGGTGTGAGAAGACGGAGTGTGAAATTGTCCAGATTTCATTCTGTGCTTGGCTTGCACTGACTTCTATACTGAATCTGTTGATCTCATCATCATTGGCCAGATGAGCGGTTTACTATATTCGGCTGAACGCGCTTTTCTAAGTGTGACAGCCAAACATTGGATTTTTTGTTTTACATAAAACAAAGATGAGAGTCAAATTCAAGTATAAATATTTTGAGCTAAGATTTAAACAACGGTTTTAGCTTAGACGCAGACCGCGAGAAGTAAAGGCACAAGGTTTCAGCTCTTCCAATTTAAAATAGAGCCTGATCATTGGGTCAGTTCTCTATTGAAGTTTACTTTGAAGAAGAGTCTTTACATAGATAAAAGTTACGCAGAAGAATTGGCGGTCCTGAATAACTTATGCGAAAGTTACTGTTTATTGCAGAAAAAAATCTTTGTAAAATTCACTGATAGCTTTCATGTATAGTGAGGTAAAACTATCGTACATTGAAATGTAAAGATGACATTAATTTGGCTCTCGTATTTTTCAAATCTCCTACACTCTCTCTCTCTCTCTCTCTCTCTCTCTCTCTCTCTCTCTCTCTCTCTCTCTCTCTCTCTCTCTCTCTCTCTCTCTCTCTCTCTCTCTCTCACTTTCTCTGTCGCTGTCTCTCTCTCTCTCGGCCTATCTATAATGCTTTGTTTTTCAGGTTTTAATACTGCACGTCAGCACAGAAATTTCCAAGAAAGAGCACCATTCTATTTATTTTTTTCGGGAAGTAAAAAAAAATCAACGGGTTATATTATTATGGTTCTAACAGTGTGAATTTAATCTAATTTTCACAATATTTGTCACGATCTTTTTGCTCACGTCCTCTGAGCCTCTTGCTTTTTCTTGGAAAGAAAAATTTACAATGTATATTTATATTTTCAGTCTGAAAAGGCCATCTTGTGTTTGTCCTGCCATATAATTCTAAACTATAGACTTAAAATGGACCCGACAGCAGCCAGAATTTTTTAACATACCTTATTCATGAGTTTATGTTAAATTTTTACTGGAATGATAAGCCTAACTGAAAAAGCTCAATGTCTCGAACTGTTAGAGAGCTTTTTCATAAGACAAGTAAAACGGTGCACATTTGGACGTTCCCCAAAGAAAGAGGTAAAGAATTGGCGAAAAAAAATATAGGACAAAGAGATTGACGAGACATTTGTTTTATTAGCACGCTCACATTTGGCTTACTAACCTTATTCTATATTATGCCCATTTATATGGCTGATAAAACTACAACTGACATGACGTCTGCCCAAACAACATTTAACATTGTACCTTTGTAGGTTATTGAAGTAAGACGGACGCTTTTTGTTACTCCTTTTTGCAAAAATATAAAGGCTTTAGATGTTGATAAAAGTCACCAGAGAAATTAACGATCAAGACAAAGCCACTCCCTACAGAAAATGTTTATCAAGTGACCTATCGCTGCTATTATTAGACGATAGGGCTAGACCTCGGGAGTTGCTGGCTATCCACCGGTAGGCGGTAGCTAAAGGATACAGATAAAAAAAATATGCTTTCAAATTTGCTCAGTTCCGCCTATTATAAAAATGATGGATAGAATTGTTTAAAAGCGCTTGATGCCCTGTTTTACCGCTGGGTATTTTATGAAGAAAAAAAAAGATAAGTGATTATCTAATCATAGATGAATAATGTAAAAAGTAATTTATTCCAACCTGACATTTTCTTTCAATTAGGATCTTGTGAGTCTTATAATATCTAAAAGGAAAACCATAAGAGGTCTTCTTAGCTCTCTTCATTGAAATTTATGTTTCCTTCACATGGTGAGCAATTATACGTGTAAAGGTGAAAATTGATTTAATTTATGACTGAGCTCGTAGACAAATAAAGAAACAAAAAGAAACACACACACACACACGCATGCACAAAATAAAAGAAAGGAGACAAGACAAAGAGTTTCTTATACTTCTCCTGCCCCAGAATTTTGAGGCCAACAAATTAGCTCCAGCTGTCACAATGATAAAGTTCAGTTGGATAATTGATATATTTATTCTCTGCAGGAAGATAGATAAATATATCAGCAGGCCTGGTAGTGTACGTGAACGCTCACGAAGATAACCCTGTGCCTGGCACCTCACTGCACAGCGACCTGCGGTGCAATCTCGACCATGATTCTATCTGCTAGACACGGAAATAGCATGATCTGAAAAAGAATTTAGAAGGCCTTCCCTGTATTTAAGGTGTTTGTTAACGTATGTAAACGTATGTGTGTGTCTCCTGATATTGATTTGCTGTTGTTATTATAATGACCATTGCTTTTCCTATCATCATCGATGTTGTTGTTTTTATTATTATTATTATTATTATTATTATTATTATTATTATTATTATTATTATTATTATTATTATTATTATTATTATTATTATTATTATTATTATTATTATTATTATTATTATTATTATTATTATTATTATTATTATTATTATTATTATTATGATTATTTAATTTAATTTTTTTTTTTTTTTTTTTTTTTTTTTTTGGTGGGTTGGGTGCTGTTTAAATCATTACTGACCTCAAAAGAATTTCTCTGAAGCATTGAAAACTAACCAATCATTGATTATGCCTATTTTTTTTTTTTTTCACATTCGGAGGTTCCCATTGATCTCACGTTTGTGCAGCAATTTTTCTCTTCCTGCCTAATCGGCTTGTAATTTGTGACGCCTCAGCAGTCTCTCTCTCTCTCTCTCTCTCTCTCTCTCTCTCTCTCTCTCTCTCTCTCTCTCTCTCTCTCTCTCTCTCTCTCTCTCTCTCTCTCTCTCTCTCTCTCTCTCTCCCCCACCCCCCACCCCTTCTCCATCAAACTGATCAGTCGGACTGTTAAGTCCAGAAACCGTTAGACCCGACAACCTACTGATCTAAAAAGATCGGGGTCAACGCTAATGCTTAATCTTAACTCTAGCAGTCCGCCGGTGTTTGTAAAAGAGTCAAGACAAGGTAGACCAGGTCTCACCACCAGCTTGGAGGCAAGACTGGAAAGCTAGGAATGTGGGGTGGATAATCATCTTGCTTTAGTTACTTCATTAAGGCAACGGGTTAGTCGACCAGGAGTCATGAACCAGCTCATCAAGGCGCCAAATAACTTAATAATAAATGTAGTTTCTACAGACCGGTGTCGGCGGCCCAAATCATGTCAGACTCTGTCTTGTGACCTCAAGCATTAGAGGTTAAAACTGCAGATTCCCTTGGGTTATTTTTATACCCCTTAAATTATTTCGCGTAGAACTGGATGTTCCGACACTGCGCGCTCAATGTTAATGTTTCCGATTGAATTTCACTGCTCTCCCTGGACTTAAAAGAAAGACTGAAGAAAAAGTCTTAGAATAACAAACTGAGTTCAAAAACCCTTTCATCGAGACCAAAGGACAGATTAAAAAAAAAGGAGATAAACGAAAGCATTTCTAGCCTCAAACTATTTCTAATGCTGTGAACAATGCCGTGTTTTGTTCTTAAGACGGGCATAGGAGACGGTCTATCTTTTGTGTTGTATTCATAAACAATGTTCGGTAGCCTTTTAAAAAGAAAAACTACCTAATTCTTCTCAATTTCAAGGTCTTAAAAATGATAAAATTCTACTTCATTAATATCCCAGCTATAGAGATGTAAATGGAATAATTTCAAATGGTAACTGTTTGCTATAAATTGAAGATTCCTATTTGGCTCATGGGTGAGTTTTATGCCATCAAAAGTTCAAAGTAATCAAGAGAGACTTACGACGAACAGATCCTGCGTATTTCTGGTCAGAGTTAAGAAACTTTGAAACAAGTCTAAATATCTGTAAATATCCTAAAATACACCTAGAAAGCTTTTACCCGCTTCATACTCTCTCTCTCTCTCTCTCTCTCTCTCTCTCTCTCTCTCTCTCTCTCTCTCTCTCTCTCTCTCTCTCTCTCTCTCTCTCTCTCTCTCTGTCTCACGAGGTTTTATGAAAGCAAACATGGAAACGTGCAAGACGTTTTAGTCTGAGGCAAAATGAAAGTTGTTTCAATGAAAACCCAGAATCAACAATACGGGAAAGTCAAGGTAAACTACGAAAAATATCCACGAGAGAAAGAGAAAGAGAGGGAGAGAGATTTTAATGAGCCCTAGACACACTGAGAAAGTTTGAATAGGTTTTTGAGTGCTGGATAGTATGTACATTTAAATGTTACTCAAAATTTAATTTACCCGACTCTTATAATTATGCAGACAAGCAGTCATGTATATAGAGTTAGTGCTGAGAACCACGTGAAGTTATTTCTGACTCTGTCCCCTCTCTTTCTCTGTTACAGTCTATCTCTCTAGCGTTTTCTCCTCTCTCACTCTCTCTCCTCTCTCTGTCTCATAGTATCTCTTGTTTCTCTCTTTTTCTCCCTTAGTTTGTCTCTCTAGTTCTCTTTCCTCTTTCTCTTTCTCTCCATCAGTTAATCTCTCTGGTTCTCTCTCTCCTCTCTCTCTCTCTCTCTTTTTTTATCTTTCAGTTTATCACTCTGGTTCTCTCTTCTGTCTCTGTCTTTATATCGCTCACTTTATCTCTCTGTTTCTCTTTCTTTCTTTTCCCCGCTGGTTCTCTTTCCTCTCTCTTTCTGTTTGAACTATTCTCTATTGTTCTTTCTTATCTCTTTTTATTTTATCTATTCTCTATTTATCTCTTTCTACCTTCCCTCCCCACCCACCTTTTTCTCTCCATCCTTTCACATGCCGCCATCCCCTTCGGATCTGCTATCTTTAAGCATTAGCGCATACATAATTCCATCCTCATCTTTCTCTGCCACAATTAAGATAAGAGCGTCTTGGCAGCTGAAACTAAAGACTCCCCATCAAAACTTGATAGTTACTGCTTTCAAGGAGTAACGATGTAAAATAGCTTATTATTTAGGCTTGTTTTCTATGGGGCCCAGAACAACTGTTTAGCCCTGTCCTGTTTTCCTAATAAGAGTTTAGTTTTTGTGCTTTTTGCTATTTATACAAATAACTATAATAATAGTAGCTTTTAACTTAAGCTTTCTTAAGAAACACGGGTGGGATTTTTTGTTTGTTTGTTTTTTGTTTTGTTTTTTTTTTGTTGTTGTTGAGGGTTTTTTTGTTGTTGTTTTTTGTGGCAGTGAAAGAAGTGCATTTCAACATTACAGCGATGAACGCATTCGCTAGTAAAATATATATTATGTAAACAGTTAAAAGAAAAACTAGTTTTGCATCTGATTATAATAAAGTTTATTTAGGCTTCTCACAAACACTATCTCTTACGATGAATGTAAAATGGTTTGATAGCAATCAAAGTGGGTTTCTCAAAATGCAAACAGATCAAAACTTAAATTACCGGCACATCAAGTCCTATACTAAAGTTTATGGCTTAGGTGTAACAGCAATAAGGATTATCTTGATGTAATTATTGGATTGAATTTCGCTTAAGTAATCTTTTTTTGGTATGCTTGCCAGATTATATAGAGGAAAAAATGTCGTCTTGGGTGTGCATAAAAAAATACGCCGCTTCTTTACTGGTCTAATCCAAGGTGATGATAGTGAAGTTTTCTTGTAGAGACTCAATGAACCTGTTGCATCCGCAATTTCTTTATTAGCTATCACATTCAATGACGGAGGGTGAGTATATGTTTATTATATTTACACTACCACAATTTTTTTTACCATTTATTAATACCGGCTAAAGCAATAACATGTTTTGTTTTGTTGTCGTTTATGTTGATAACCTTCTTTTAGTTGAGAAGTCGATTTTGTTTGACATTACTATTATTCCTGTTCACGATAAATAAGGTTGGTAATAATAATCGTAAAATAACTTTCCGACGATCGTAAGCTAATAGTTCTGTCATAGGCTACAGTACATCGTTAAGTTACTATCCATCTACCAGTCAAAATTGGGCTCGCGATGAATCACTTAGCGATTTTACAAAAGCAAATTTGTTATCTGTGGTTAACACGCATGTGCAGTTAAACAAGGTTTATAGATATAAATGCCATGTTTCCAAGGGGAAAAAAGGTGTCTTCATTTTGAACAATTGAGAAGAAATTTAAGACAGTTTTGAGATAATAATAGACTTCTTTCCGGACTTGACTCTGATCATGTTAAGATTGACACATCTTTAAGAACTGTTCGCTTAGCTGTTTCATTATCTCTGATGATAGAAGTTACCATTAACTTAGATCTAGTTTTTTGAGGATCCCTGAATTTAAAAGTGTTACCAGGAGAATCTCTGATAGAGAACACATTAAGTATCGGGTAGTACTTAGTTAATGGTAGAAAAGATGCAATAGTTTTGAAAGCAGAATACAAGAGAGTAAATCACTGAGCACAATTGTGCTTCGTTTGTGAACTACTCGTGCCAAAATAGCAACAATTTCTCGTTTTTATCATAGTGGACGTTAAGAGAATTTCCAACTACTCTCTCTCTCTCTCTCTCTCTCTCTCTCTCTCTCTCTCTCTCTCTCTCTCTCTCTCTCTCTCTCTCCTTCTCTCTTTCCTCTCTATCTAGCTATCTGTCCCTCCTTCCCCCTCTCTCTCCCTCTCTCTATCTGTCCCTCCCTACCTCTCTCTCTCTCTCTCTCTCTCTCTCTCTCTCTCTCTATCCTTGTGCCTCCGTTAACTCAGGCTGATCCTTGTGTTTCTTATTTCAGTTCGCCTGGGGTGAAACCATTTTCTCTTTAAAATTAATCTTGCACTTTAAACTAAACACTTAAGGAAATCCAAAAAACAAAGGTCAAAGGAAAAATGACCCAAGTAGGAAAACAAAGTGAAAAAGGACGTCCTAAAGCATCACAGGATTTCTTGGCGGCGCCGGTTTAATGTGTCTTTATGTTGCTAGATTTTGTTTGTGTGCGCCACGAAGTGAGTTGGAGATAATTTATTAACCTGGGCTGTCTTTTTCTATTTTTCCTTTATCTGTTTGACCTGTTTGACAACGGCAGCACAAAGAAAATAATGTTAACCTCATTTACTTTGTATAAATGACGATTCAAGTTTTTGTCAAACTCTTGAGTTTGTAAGATTTGTATCCTATGTTTTGTACGATACAAATTATACTTGGTTCTGAAGATAAAAGAGGAAACGAAAAGTAGTAACAAGGTAACAACCAAGAGAGAAAGAGAAAATAGAATTGGGACGGCAAGAAATAGGTTTGAGGAAAGAGAAGATACATGAAAAAATTTCCTATGTACATATATTTACCGAAACAATTTAAATAGATTTACAAAATATCCTATATATTTATAGAAACAATTTAAGCGTGTAATAATTGTCACGGTTTCAATGCAACAATCTTAGATTTAACGCATGTCGAACAAAAAGAAAGACACTAACATTATTGTTTTGCTCTTTCTTTCAATGAACATCATGTTTGTGTTGCAAAGAATTTATCTTTTATTTCTGTGGATCTGAGTCACTTTGGAGGTATCGTGGACTAAAGAAAGAATAATTTGATCCGTCTACATTTTTATTTCCAAGCCGAGACGTCATGAAAGGCGCCAAATCCATCAAACTTTACGTGCACATCTATTTTTTTAATTTTTTCTGTAGTGAATGGATTTGCTTCACGATCAATAGGAACAATAAGCCAAAATGCTGGTATGTATTCGCCACTCCCCCGAAAAAGTAATAAAGCGAAGCCACAAACTTTCCCGCTAGACAGAGTGCTGAGAATTTTGGGTCATTGTGACCTACATGAAAATCCTTTACCTGATAGTGAAACAAAGAGAAACTCGAGCGGATATAAACGTAGAATATGAGAAAAAATTGTAGTAAGCTGTTGGAGAACAGTTTATTTTATTGTTATTGTTTTTGCTTCTTTTTTTTTTGTTTTATGTATGTGTGTGACATGTTTATTTTGTAAAATATCGTTCCTTTAAGATAGGTGATCAGGATTTGTACACGACGGAAAATAGGGAGTAATACCGCGCCCATATGGAACATGTAGGTAAGGGCCACTTAAATTAACTTTGGCAAAATGTCATTATGTGGAAACTCAATAGAGGCAACAGTTTTAGCACTTGAGGCGACATGATTACAATCATAGGTTTTGTTTTTATTATGGCAGGGCTGGAAACAAAATAGTCTGCGACAACTAATTAATTTCGCAGTATGCAAAGGATCTTCTATAACTAGCTCCTAACCTCCTTTAAGAACCAAAACCAGGGTTTAGATGGACAGAAAGAAAGGTGTGTGTGCATGAGACAGAGGGATAATTTTAAATGCTTATAAGGTTCTCTTGAGAGAACTTAAGCTTGTATATCGATAACTTTATATATAGAAATATATATGTATGTATGTATGTATGTATGTATGTATGTATGTATGTATGTATTTTTGTGTGTATGTATTTTTGTGTGTATGTATTTTTGTGTGTATTGTATACAGAGAGAGTGTGTGTGTGTGTGTGTTTCGAAAATAGAGCGAGTTAGGGAGATTATAATGCTTTCCCAGTCTTCGTAAGACACTTTAATACATTAGAAATAAAAATAAAATGTCAAACATCTTAAGTTTTGGAATTTCAAATGTATTGGTCTGCTGGTGCACAACGAACTTTATTACTGTCGAGATTTATTTAAACGTGATAATTTAACACTTATACTTTGCACACTAGATGGAAATTAAAAGAAAAAGAAAGAGAAAAATCAATTTATTACTAAATGGATTTAGTTGACAATTTCAAATTTGTAGGATTCCAGCCCTATTTTAAAAAAACTAGATTACCATGAATTGCGCTGTAGAAGCGATTCATTCATGAAGGTGTAGCATTTAAATTCGATACCTACACTTACATCTTTAAACCAATTATTTAGTATTTTATTGACTTTAAATAAAAACAAAAGAGGATTTGCTTGGACTTGATAAGAAAAAAGGAGAAGGGATCAATATATTTTTTCATACTTAAATTACATTAGGATCATTTTCTGACACTTATCTGTTTTCAGAGATCATTTTTTGTTAAAAATTGATCGCATTTTGATATAAATATTTTATTGAATCAGCTGAGAGTTGATTCTAAAGCCCATAATCCATTACAGAAATATGTGCTGGTTTGAGATACAAAAATTGATCAAAACATACGCGCTGCACCCAATATTAGCCCGCTGCAAATAAAGCCAGTCGAGAAAAGAAAGTAATGAAGGTTTAAAGAATAGTGGCATGCAAAAGGAAAGCATAAAATGATGACATATCAAAACCTTAGAATTACGTATCCCTCCTATTTAACTTCTTCTCAAGAAAGGAAAGTTTTGAAAAGTTGCAATCTTTTGACAAATCCCAGCCACTCTATGACATTGGCGATTTTGGTTACCAACACGAAGGGGCGTTTTCAGTTTTACAATTATTGCTCTAAAGACCCATACACGTCAAGTATGGAATTACAATGAATAATCTAGTTTGAGTTTTTTTTTTTAATATATCTTCATCTTTTTCTTAGAATCGATTCTCTAATCTATATATAAGTTGAAATGATCACGATTGCAACTGGCAAATCACACGAGAGGAGTTTAGTAACGAAGTAAGGGCCGAATACTTAACTTGAGTTTATCTTTATAATAAGGACAGGGTGCATCTTGTACATATTGTATCCCCATCCCGACCCACAAGAGTATATGCACACATTGTATCTCCATTCCAACCATCAAGAAGATCTGATACACACTGTATCCCCACCCCGATCCTCAAGAAGACAACTACAGACTGTATCACTTTCCAGGCCTTAAGAGGATTAGAACCCCATCCCCACCTCGAACAGGACATGTCAGACTTTATACCCGGCCACAACCCTATTGGAATAAGACAAAGTGTATCTCCCAAAGGGGACCTCTTTGGCAGGAAGACTATGAGCTCAGTCTCGCAGAATACTCTTGGTGTCATGAAATGTCAAAAGATCTGGCATTAAAGTTGTTCAGTTCTGGGTATAACGAGAGCACGAGAAGTCTCGAACGCGAGAACTTATCAAAGTTTTAATTTAAATGCTGTTGAGACATGTCACGACATTTTCTTCAAGTTCAGTAACTCCCAAAATAATTGTTTCATCAACAATAATTATTAAACAGCAAACATTTTAGTTTCGATCTACATTTTCGTCAGAGCAGCTCTCTATTATCAAATTTCCACAAAGTTTTCGGTGCAATAACGAAGTTAAAAAAAAAAAGCTTACCTACAAAATCAATTATCAAAACAACTTTGACAAATTCTGCAGGTAACCAATTCGTATTACATACTTATCGAAGCATAACATCATTGGGCCTTGATTAATATGTTGTGGAAATGCAAAGCATGTATAACTTTCCACAGATAAACACAAACTGCACTTTAGATTGTGCTTACATTTGCGTCTCAACTAAAACGTAAGCCCAAAAAAAAAAAAAAAAAAAAAAAAATATATATATATATATATAATAGCTTAATCTGTAATGATAGATGAGAAGAAAATGACTTGTTTTTGTAAAAATTTGTGGAAACATTCAGGAGTGATGAAAGAACGAATTTCAGGAATTGCTTCTTTTTTCAAACACCTTTAATTTGCATGATAGTTTAGTTAATTTTTTTTGTCTTTGTCATAAACAAAAAGTGCACGAAGCCACAGAGATGATGATGCTGCAAGCCTGAACATCTATATAAACATGCCTCCCAGCTGTTTATCAACTTCTGCAATAAATCACAGCTGTGAAGTTTTACGTTCAGAACGTACGTCACAAAGTTCATAGAAAAAGACAATTAAAGTACATGTGGTGAGTTTTGAAAATCAGAAGGAAAAATAGTTTTTAACCTACTAAGTTTCTTTTCTTTTCTTTTTTTTTTATTATTTGCTTTAGTTAACATTTCCCTCTATCGTAAACGCATAGTTTCTTCATCGTTCTTGGACAAGGCCGAGAAAAATTGTACGTGTCTTGGCTTAAGAGCTTGTTTACACAGGAGTTGCTGAGGAGTAATTCAATATTTCGGTCTCTTTGCTTTGATTTTGAACATAAATTCGTTGATAAAAGGTCTATGTTATTAACTAATCGGCCTGGTTAGTTCCTCTGTCAGACGATTTACATTGACGTTTCATATTACGTAAATGAAACGGAAACGGTTCCAAAAGTCAAGTTTAACTGGCGATTGCTAGTAGCTATGGCATCAATCTACAGTATTTTTAAACTACAAAAGCAACGAAAGAAAAGGTTGGGGCACCTCGATTAAAATCTGTGCGTACGGATGAGTTAAGATTAACAACAAAAGATAAAAAGATTTAATACTTATATGAGGAAATTTAAGTAGGCAAATGATGAATAGATCAATGTGTAGACAGGCCTACAGGGATAGATAGACAGGCAGACAGCTGGCCAGCTGGCTTGCTGCAGGCAAACAGACGTACGTACACGCAAGCAAAGTGCAAAGAGCATGCACCATTCTAGGCTGTTAATTTACAAGCCAGACTGGTATGCTTCTAACCATGACGCACGCGCGATATGTGCAGGTTAACAAGGGCGCATAACTAAAATTATCGATAACTTTATCACATTAATGCAAGCCAGTCACTCAGTCTTCTACGATCATAAAAAATATGTGTATGTCTTGGCGCCGCGTTTAATTTGAAACCAGAGTTTATGACTCATTCCAGAGATTTTTGGTTCATTTTTTACGGTTATGGCTCCTGGCGATCACATTTGTGCACCGAATCTTTCATTCGGGTTTGCATCGTGTAATATAAACTACACACGTGTGGCATGAGGGAGATCAAAGGTCTAGTGCCGGTACTCGGTTGGTGAGTGTACTGGGGTCCTGGGTAAGTCGGACTCACCTGTTAAAAAGCTCCCTATGAAGAGCTTCGCTGTGAAAATCTAGTAGAGAATTTTAGCAGAGAAAGAAAATAGATATAGGTAGAGAGTTATATAGAGCGAGAAATATATATGGAGAGAGAGGTTTATGTGTGCGTGTGTAGGATGGGAGGGTATTGGTGGGGGGGGGGGGGGAAGGGGGGGACAAAGAGGATGGTGGAGACAGTAAAAAAAGGCAAAGATAATTAGTCTATATGACACTTTTTCGTTGTTTAGGTAGGAGGAGGTGGGGGTATATAAATTGTATCTTAGGAAATGCCCACAGGTTTTTACGTTATTCATATAATAATGGAAGAAAAAGAAAAAGAGCACAATATGCAAAGTTCTCGGTAAAAAGACACCTTTATAATAAATCCATGACTTCGGAGATTTTAAGATCGAGGTGATCAGAATTGAACAATAGTTGTATGGCTTTTAGCCCGTGTCGATCAGCTTTAATAAACAGGTTCACAGTCCGCGCAGTTGCAATATGATCTCATTTAGAATCACTCTGCAGACAAGGCAAGATAAATTGTACATAAGCCTGTTTTTCTTTAGGTTACTTGAACTTTAATATAATCGTAAATATAGTCTAGTACTATTTTGTGCTCTAAATTCGTATGTAGGCGGGAGGAAAGAGGATCCATTCGAGGGAGGTTTCAGCTTCAACTGATTCGTCAATTATAAAACGACATGTATGAATCCCTGCCAAAGTAATTGGGAATGTTATTAGCATTTATCAAAGGAAATCATGTAGTCGAAATGATTTGTGTATTTCTTTCGTGCCTTGATACCTTCTCTCTCTTTCTCTCTCTCTCTCTCTCTCTCTCTCTCTCTCTCTCTCTCTCTCTCTCTCTCTCTCTCTCTCTCTCTCTCTCTCTCTCTCTCTCTCTCTCTCTCTCTCTCTCTCTCTCTCTCTGTGTCTATCTATCTCTCCCGCTGCCACGTATGAAAAAAAATATCAAAAATATTCTAAATTCTCCTCTATGAATTCCATTCTCTTCCACGCAACTATAACTTCACAACGGTCTTTATTTTAGAAAGGGTTCAAAACAATGTGCTCAGAGATTTTCAATTCAGTAGCAACTTCTGTCGCTTATGATGAATTGGTTTTTCAATCTTACTTAGTTCTTCCCTACAAAACTATTGTGTTATGATTATGAAGCGAAAAAAAAAAAGTGATGATAGGATAGACAGCTATTGGTATTTGAGTGTGAATAAGAACACGAGTAAGCCGTCAATACTGAGACTAAGTGTGTCGACTAAATAAATTATGATGAGTTGGTGATTCAAGCTGAATGCTTTATCAAGATGACTGCAACTATACTTGGTTGACTTACTGGGACTATTAGTCAAGTGAGAAGAACAGTTTCAGGAAAATTCAGTAGTATCTTTAGGGGACACTAAACATTGATCAATTGCATCAGTGCTAATCAACATAGCACTGCATTAGGATCACCTGATGGCTGACTTCACCAAGCGGCGGACCGTACCGAGTTCTTTACGTTTCACTGACTCTTCGGAACAAGGTCTAAAAAGAGACAGACACACAACTTTATAACTACGGGACTAAGAAAAGAAACAACACAACTATAGATTTAACATGTAAACGTTTCGCCTTTAATGTGGCTTCATCAGATTGTCTGAAGAAGAAACATTTTCTTCTACACACAATCTGTTAAAGCCACATTAAAGTCGAAACATTTATATGTTTAATCTATAGTCTGTTGTTTCTTTTTTTAGTCCCGTAGTTATAAAATTGTATACCTGTCTCTTTTTAGACCCTGCATCATACTATTTACAGACACATTCGCGTCCTTTTTAGATCACTTATAATTACCCAGTTGTCCTCCAAGTGTGGTGTTTTTGCTTTTCTATTTGGATCTTCGGAACAAGCACACTTGAGACAGTTCTCTCTCTCTCTCTCTCTCTCTCTCTCTCTCTCTCTCTCTCTCTCTCTCTCTCTCTCTCTCTCTCTCTCTCTCTCTCTCTCTCTCTTTCTCTTTCTCTCTCTCTCTTTCTCTCTATCTCTCTTTCTCTCTCTCTCTTTCTCTCTTTCTCTCTCTCCCTCTCTCTCTCTTTCTTACTCTCTCCCTCTTTCTCTCTTTCTCTTTCTTTCTTTCTCCCTCTTTCTCTCTCTCGTTCTCTCTCTCTATCTATCTATCCATCTATCTATATATTTTTTCACTATGTGAGAGAGATAGACAAAAAGAAGAAGAAGACGCGCCAGATGATAATTAGTTATCTTTGAAATAAAAAATATAATGCGGCAAATCTTCCTGTATATCATATCTATATCTACTTGTTTATGCTTTGCTGATAGCATTGGTGTGTGCCTGCGCTTTAGTTAACAGAAAAGATATTTCATTAATAAATGAATAAATTAGGTGAAGATGACATTGAGAAAAGGTGATAAAAGAGAGGGTGTCAAGACCTCAGAGACTGGGTGAGTGTGGAGGATACAAGCTGAAGGACAAACCTTTTTTTTTTAAAGCAGGCCATATAAAATATGGAAACAGAGTGACAATTAGGTAAAAGAAAGACATAAGGTGGGAAAGAATGGCATATAGACACAAGAGAGAGTTAAAATGAGAGAGAGAGAGAGAGAGAGAGAGAGAGAGAGAGAGAGAGAGAGAGAGAGAGAGAGAGAGAGAGAGAGAAATGGGAAAGAAAGTGTCAAAGAGCATGAAAATAACCAAATTGACAGAAACCCGTTTCGGGTCGGACAGGTAAGGGTAATGATACATTGTATTAATGAACAGTAGAGGAGCCGAAAGTCTTCCGTCTGGCTATGGTGTTGTGCTAGGCACGAAGTTTTCCTTCACTGGTACGATAGTATTCCTCGCCATGTTTCCTTATCAAGCGCGGAGCGTGACCAACATAAATGCCAAAATACATCCCGAGTTCATTACTTCTGCTGTGGTGCGCACTGGGGCGTGGTGAGGGTCCGGGGAACCAACTTCATTCTTCTGAACCTTTTTTTTTTCTTTCTCTTAGCTTCGTTCCTTTATCAGCGACACGCTCGTCGTAATTCGTTCATTATCTTCCCTTGTTTGCCTGTTGTGACGGCTTCTTTCGCTTTTTTTTTTTTTTAACTTTCTTTGTTGTTTGCCCCCAGCTTTGTTCGTTTAGCATGTTTCTCTTCATTTGTATTTTCTCTCTCGCATTTTTTCCTACTCTTTCCTCTCTTTGTTTGTCTCTCTCATTTTTCTTATTTTTCTTCATTTTCTTCTTCTTCTTCTTCTTCTTCTTCTTCTTCTTCTTCTTCTTCTTCTTCTTCTTCTTCTTCTTCTTCTTCTTCTTCTTCTTCTTCTTCTTCTTCTTCTTCTTCTTCTTCTTTTTCTTTTTCTTCCTCTTCTCCTTCTTCTCATAAGTAATCTCAAACCTTTTTGTTTTTAATCAAACGAGTCTTCATCGAGCAAGGCATGACGGCGAGATTCGAGCACCACCGTATTCATAGTGAGAAATATACCACCCCGTCATCGCACACTTTGGATCAAAGTCATTTCAATCTTTTAACTTTCTTCTGTTAAGTTTTTAAGAAATCTTTATTAAAAGCAGCTTCATTGCTACGCTCAAAGCAGGAACAGTGCAAAATATCTTCAACTTGGAACAGTTATAATCTAACTACAAGTCTTTCAGGTATGAACATACATGCAAATCAAAAGTCTGGTTTTTGTTTGATGATATCTCAAGTATTTAAAACTCCAAGAGATGGAAAATATCATACCCTACTCATAAAAGTCGCAAAGACATGATCCAGAAGAGGTTATGTAGATAAAACACAATATCTGGGATTATGATACGAGCTCACTTCATGACTTTGCCACTTTTTAAAGCATTGAAAAGCTGAGTGTTCTGGATAATTTCATAATAGAAGCTACTTAGATTCTACATTGTTGCATCATTTACTTATTTAAAAAGATGTGAAAGAGCAGCTGTATGTTTATTTCCGCACCAATCTATTTCAGGCGGACTGAACAGAATAATCCATTTTGCTGCAGACTACTAGTACGTTACGTGAATAAAGCATATAATCACACTTAGATTATAATCTAATCATCTTATCTGCAAAACCATATTACAACAGTTTTATTTTATTTTTACATTATATCGTTATGCCAGAGATGACCTGAGATCATCTTATAAACTTTATCTTTACTTTTTCTGAAACGATCATTATATCATTGTTAGCCGGAAATAAAGAAAAATAACAACAGCAACAACAATAACAATGATGATGATTGTGATGATGATATTAATAACAATAACAAAAACGGAACAACAATAATAATAATAATAAAAACAATAATAATAATAATAATAATAATAATAATAATAATAATAATAATAATAATAATAATAATAATAATAATAATAATAATAATAATAATAATAATAATAATAATAATAATAATAATAATAATAATAATAATAATAATAATAATAATAATGATGATGATGACGATGATAATGATGATGATGATGATAATAATAATAATAATAATAATAATAATAATAATAATAATAATAATAATAATAATAATAATAATAATAATAATAATAATAATAATAATAATAATAATAATAATAATAATAATAATAATCATCATCATAATAATAATAATAATAATAATAATAATAATAATAATAATAATAATAATAATAATAATAATAATAATAATAATAATAATAATAATAATAATAATAATAATAATAATAATAATAATAATAATAATAACAATAATATAATATGTGGTACTTCTAAAAAAATTTACATCTCAGTTTTATAAATAGAGAAGTTGTAATTCAGATTTCGGTTTAGCACGGTCGTTCTAAGTGTGTCAGCTTTTCAGAACATAACAAGTTATTGCATCCTCGATGTAGGCGTAAACCTTATGTGTCTTATTTACTTTAATATTAGTTTCCAGGTCAAATGTCTTTGTTTGCTCTTGACCCAGAAACTCTCCAGACAAACGAGTACTTTTACACAGAGATCATTGCTCTCTCACTTACAAGTGAGTCAAGAACCGAGTTTCTTGAATATAAATATATATATATATATATATATATATATATATATATATATATATATATATCAATGGTGTAAATAAAAAGATTAAGGAAAGAAACTATACTGGTATGCCTGTAGAAAATACGGCTACAAGATAAACGCCTCGGAGGCATGACTAACATTTTTAACGATGAATTAAAAAAAAAAATATTTTAAAAATCATAAAAGTATGATAGCATTATACCGTTACAAAAAAAAGCAGTACAAAGGAGAAATAGTGAGGAAAGTTCAAACATATTAAAATGAAATAGCTGGCACAGATATAAAAAGAAAATGTAAAAATATAACTCGAGCCATTATTGCCGCTTCAATCAAAATAAAATTTTTATCATATCACTTAGAATAATAGATACAATTTTTTTTCCTCGAGTAAACGATTTTTATTCGTTACATTTTTATATTTTCGATGAAAACTGCAACTTTAGTATTTATGCAAAAATCTTGTAACAAAAAGAAGAAAAACGAAAAGTAGGAAATTAAAGTATCTGTAAACCTTGCTAAAGGGTGCGATCGACCGATATCTGTTGCAAAGAGATTAATATCGAATCCCAAAACATAGCGAAACTTGCTTCATGCTGTGATAAAACTTTCATGTAAATGATTTGAGTATCTTTAAATAAAACGTCCATGACAAAAGCTGCTAAAGTGGTATTTCGACTCCTGTTCTCTTACACTCTTCTTCAGGCTGATGTCAGCAGTATTTTATGTGTTCTCCCTTTCTTTTTTCCTCGAGTACTTCCCATCGGCTTATCCTTGCCTTTACCATTTTGACCTCACATGCCGCCAGTTTCGTGGATCTGGATCCAGATTCTATCTAGATCTCGGCTTTGCATCTGTTTTTAAGGTTAAGGTAGCCTGTCTGTTTCATCGTTTCACTAGATATTATATTCCGCCTCTGGTATGGCTTTCTACTTTCTTTTTGCCTCTTCGTTTTTGTACTTGTTACCCTGCTATTCAACAAAACACAGAGCTATAGGGAGAAAAAGTATGTATTACTAGTTAAAAAGTGTTGGAGATGAGGGGCCAAGATATACCAGTATTGAGTCTAATAGGATGGAATTACTGCATAAAAAAGTGGGAATTATCTTTGGTGCTTCACAGTCGTCCTTTATGAACAAGATTGTCCTATGTCTTTTATTTTTTAGCTTGTAGGGACTAAGCTGTTAAAGTACAGAATAAGGTTCAAAATGTTTAGAATTATTCTCTTAGCGTCACTAGGGCAAGTTTAGTTGTCAACATTTATCCTGATTGTGACGGGGGAAAAATAGAAGAAAAAACTTTCCTCGGCATGAATGACGGTGTTACTTTTTCTTTTTTTACCACTCACTTCTGATTCGGTTTTTAATTTAAAAAACTACCATCACTTAGTCAAAACTTTAATGTTTATTAGTAATTCACTTTTAGCGATAACCATATTTTGCTTGTTTAACAATCTTTGACTATTCTATGATACACATAGCTATTATCGTTTAAATGAAAGAAACAATTTACTTAACCATGATCATTTTCATTTATGATTTCAAAAAGTGCTCATTCATTTTCTATCTTGATTATTCTTCAAAAGTTCAATGCACGCCCCAACCGGTCTCTCCATCCTTTTGTTTCAATAACGCTGAATCTGAAATGTTTTGAATCAGTTGCTTTCGAATTTGTTTACAATTCTTACAATTTGTGTAATTATTTTCTTCTTTTTCTTCAGCCCAGTATAGTATTACTAAATTTGGCATACGGAGATATATATATATATATATATATATATATATATATATATATATATATATACATATATGTTTTTTCTTCTTTTGCCCAGTTTTGTGTTTTATGTCTTAAGTACTTAGGCTCATCAAACCTTTTATCTAAAAATAACTCCTAGTTGGATATAGCACAATCCTTTGTCTAACCTTGTATTGCATTTACCAAAATCCAAAAGACTAAGACAGCAAAAACACCATGAGGTGCATTCCACCGGTCAGTACGCGATGGAAATCATTTAGACTTAGCTGACTTTCCCACACCAGACACTAAGGTTATTCTGTATCCAATTAGTGTTTGTAAACAGGTGCATCAATATTCCTAACTAGCTTACCTGTAGTCTCTCTTTTTGAAAGACTTCTGGTTTTGCTGGATAAGCAAACGTGTGATTTATGAGTCATAGTTCTTTTGATGGCTTTAGGTAAGTTTTTTTTTTTTTTTTTGCGTGCTCATTGTATTACTTTTGGCCTCACATTTTGTTAACTGTCAATTTGTGATAAGCTCGACAATTGTGTTGAACTAACAATGAGCCATTGTATCGCACAAAAGTTATATTTAATTTGTAGGAAGTGATAAAAATCAACTTACAATTGTGTGGTATCCCGATGGACATTAGGTACTCTTTCCAAATTCATAAACATGCACCGGGTTTGCGTTCGGAAACAAGTACATGAGCGTGGGCAGTTCGCACTGGTGCTATCCAGCATAGAGAATGTAACAACAATAAGCACAAAAGTATAACGTGTGAAATACTTGGAATAGAGACCACAGTCCTTCATGTTGTTCCCTTCGCGGACTGCCGCGTGCGTCTGCTCTGATTCACTGCACTGATACGAGGCCCTTTCAGTTGCTCAGTCCTAACCCTCCGCCTCCCCTGTTACCCTCCACTTTCTTATCTTAATCAAAATTGGTGCCAAGCTTGGCGGGGTTTTTTTTCTTCCCCTTTTGTTGATCCTGCTCGCGACGACGCAGGGAAAGCTCGCGAAAATCTCGTACTATAATCTAAAATAATGTTGATTTAGTCTAGTCAATGTATAGATATGTGAAAATAATTACCTTGTTTCGGCGAAGCAGGCTCGTCAGGGAAACCCCTAGTCTAAACTTGTTTCCACGCCGGCAAGTTTCCCCGTTTATCAGGTGGCTAGAATCAGGGTAAGTGCTGCTAAAATACTGAATTTTCTTCTCTGCTAAATCTGGACTTCACTGAATGGCACGGCCTTCGTCTTAAGCATTCACACATTTATGTCCATTTCTTACCTTCCTCTTAAGACGGTCAGGAGAAAATATACGAAAGAAAAATGCAAACAGGTATTTGAGGAGAAAATATTGGCTGGCTCTGGTGAATCTGAGTGCCGTATCAAAGAAGTTGTGTAAGTGCTAAACTACATGGTACTAAAAAGATGTATTCGTGCTGAAAACGCATGAAAACTGTATTTGCCTTTTATTCTTTTTACAATTGTGTCATTTCTATCACTTTTACTGCCAACCTTGCTAATAGTTTCTTTTTTTTTTAACATTCTCTCTTTTTCTGTTACATCCTTTATTTCCCCTATAACCATTATCTCATATACTTTCTCTCTCTCTTCCTATGACAATCTTTCAAACCGTCTATTCTTTTCTCTCCATGACTCTCAACTTATTTCTCTATCCCTCTCTTTTTCACCGATCTATCTCTATCTATTTATCTATCTATCTATCTATCTATCTATTTATCTATCTATTTATCTATCTATCTATCTATCTATCTATCTATCTATCTATCTATCTATCTATCTAATTTTCACTCTCGTTTTTATTTTCTTGTATAAAAGTGAAAAGTTTGAAAGCTTGAAACATTGTTTAAGCGCTTGTTTTACTTTCATAATGTATTAACATTTTTTCGCGATAACTCAGACAACTCTTTAAGGCCCACTTGTCATATTTCTCCCACACTTTTGACATGACCTTTTGCTATATATGATTTTGTTAAGTTTACTGACATGTTAATTTCAAAGGGGAATGGTGGAGACTACAAATTAAAAAAATGTATCACTTATTTTCAAAGAAGGGCTGAAACATTCAAGTTCGTGAATTTCATGCAAATTTTTATCTATGACGCCTCGATCTTGATCGTGTTTATACTGATGAATTTTATGGTGATAATAGATATAATGATGTCGAAGATGATAACGACAATGATAGTGTTTATAGTGTTTATGAAGGATATTTATGATAATGATCTCATCAATTTCACGATGAGGAGTAACGTAAATAAGATGAGTTTTAGTAAAGATATTTATGAAAATAGTGATAATGCTGAGATTGGTTATTGCTGAGGATGCAACTATCTCAATCTTCATAGCAGTAATCAGAAACGTTGGTTTGTGAGAGTTTCCTTGTTCCATATTAAAACCAGAAATCAAGGAAACAATGTAAAAGTAAAACGCTTGATTCAGAGGCCTTAGAGGCAAAATGCAAGAACGGCACGTGGCTGTATGGGAAAATTCTTTCCGATATCTTGATGTTGCACATTTATCTCACAGCCAATAAATATTTAGATCAGTTTGATTTATATTTCATGAAATGATCTTTGTAAACAACAGAGGATTTTGACAAAAGGAGACGGATAAGAGGAGAAGGGATATATCGTGATGAAGGTATTGTTAGCAAAAGCTTAGTCTATTTAGCGCTGGCATGACGATTAGGGGATGCTGGATTTGATCCCTAGATGAGACATCTGATTGTGAAATCAGATCCTGTTTATCCAACCCTACTTTCTAGCTTGGCGGAAAGCCGTTGTCTCCTGTATAATTTGGAAAATTATGAGACGTAAATCAAACAAAAAGAACTCACTACCAGGAAGACCAATATTCTGCTTTTGGGTCTAACAAGATGAAAAGTATGACAAGTAGAAAAAAAGGATAATATTGTTTTATTTAGGGGAAGCTAATCGTTCGGTTTGAGTTCTATTTTTGTTACTGTTAAAACCACATTAACCACGCATTGCGTAAAATATCGGCCATTTGAGAAGAAAATTTGGATTTTCTTAAAATGATACTGAGACATACTTTTTGTAATGAATGTGGGTGAATCTATAGTTATAAACTTACAGTCTTGTGGTGTTCCGTAGAATTCTGGGTATGGTGGTAAAGTCCCTGCATTGCATTTGCGTGGACAGGCACACACAACCCCTCGGACATGACTGTTCTTGGCAATCAGATATATCCAAAACCGAAAATATTATAGTCCCAAGCACAAGAAAACAACTCAATGAAAAAGGAGAGCCTTCCATTTTTCTAAAAAGAGCCATTGCAGCTTCTCTAAACGGAGGAGAAAAAGCAAAACGTCGCAAATGGCTGTGGTTAACAAGACTCTTCTCATATAAACTCAAGGTTGATCTGTTTATAAGCAAACCTTTGACGTAATGAATGTCTCCCCACGCGTGTAAAGCATCTAGATCTACGCCCTAAGAGCGCAACAAAGTGTTTAGTCAAGTGCTCATCTTCCGACGCAAGACCTACCCATCAGGAGTGGCTAACGCAGACAGCGGCTGCTGAAAATTCAAGCATTGATGATCCAGTTATTTTAGATCCTAAGTTTTTGTATATTTTTGACCAGAAAACTTTTATTGAAATTTGTAGACGCTATTTTTTCCTCCGAGATTCACTTTTACAGCATAAAATTACCGTACAATTTTAAGAGCATTACAAGCATCGCTGCCTGCTGCCTACTGCCTACTGGTATTAATTAATATCAGATTTAACTAGCATTCTACAAATTCATGCAATGTTTATATATAGAGAGGTAGTAAAAGTTAAAGTTAACGACAGATTCTGTTTACAAAGTGTTTCTCGCGTCTCTACTATCCCAAGTCTGCTAAAAAGTTACGAATAACAGATCTCTTTCACATTAGCAAAAGTTTCTATATATTTTGGGGGTGGTAGGTCTGTGATAAGATTGGCTGCTCATAAACCCATAGAACTGTTTATTTTAGGTGGATTGCAATATGAAGAAAAGGTAGATGTTATTAGGAACCAAGAGTTTTTACCTCAGATCAGTCGAACATATTACTTCTCCTTGTGAGTTTTACTCACATCACAATGACACCTTCAGCAAGATTGTTCTAAGTCGTTAACTGTTCAAATGCACTTGAGACCATCTACCTGTTAAGGAACATAATAAACTACAGAATATTTAGAACCAGTACTGCAGCGCTGTTAAAAAGAAGTAACATTTGGGTAATTTTTCTTCGCTATAACAGCATTAATATGACGCAGTTCAGGCCCAATCGCTTGAGTCCGATTGGCTTGTAACTGTGCAAAGTTGACATAAGCTTAAGCCATTGTTATCATCTCTATCATTTCATTGAATTCATTTTTATATTTTGCACCATCTCCTCTGAGAAATCAAAATGAATCTAAGTTAAGCCTATATCTAAATCAGATGACGGTCATTGCTGATCAAGAATCTTAGTTAATCCCAAAATTTGATTTGATTATAAAGGAATAATTAAGCTGGAGATCAATGCTTACATTGCGAAATAAACTTTAAGGCACCTTTAGGCAGAGGATGGAGTGTGTCTAGGTAATAGTTTTGAGAAACAGCAATCACTTTAGATCAGGTACAGAACAAAACTAACCAACGGTGCGGATCCTACCTTGAATGGTAACCTCGAATACGCAGCCTTCATGATTGTGTTCGATTCACAATGTCGCCTACCAGCACATTTTAGGGCGAATAAGTGCCATAAATTGACTAGAAGGTGAATCGTTTGAACTTTCGTGAATAAAAGCCAGCAAGAGGTGCTCTTGCAATAGTTATCAATTATTTTTAAAGTAAAATATTCAGCATAATTATAGAAGTTGTAACTTTCTTCTCTGTAATTCGCTCGAATCAGCGACGAGTTATTTCCGCCTGGCCTGGGCCGAACATTGTTTATCAGTCTGAAAATTCGATTCTGGATTCCCAGCTCTCGAAATTTGAAATCGAGACGTTGCCCATTATTCCCAACAATATCTCTGTTTCTCAATAGATTAAGTATTGTAAAGTATTCTCGAGCACTGACTATCCTGCTGTTTCAATATCTTCAAGGGCCAGGATTATTTTTTAACACGAACTTTTAATGGGTGTGCCAAAAAGTGAGCTATTGTTTTGAACTTGCTCTATAGACAAACACACTTAACAATCTTCCATATTCCCATTATATTTCTCGTAACTCCCTTCTGTCACTCTTTTATTATGAAGCAACAAAAAGGCGATTGTGTTTTTTTGTTGTTTGATACAGCCTTTCAGAAACATGGGGAACTCAGCTTTCTTGCATATCAAACTTTAACTTCCGTCAGGTAGGGCGCAACCAAAAAGAAACGGCTCTAAGCTTAACTACAGACGCATAATTCATGCCAGACTTCAATGTTTTGTGCATTTTTAAAGTATTTTTGAATATCTTAAGCTAAACGAAAGAGTAAGTAGTTACTTTAGACTCCTCTTCCTTTCCATTCCACTCCTTAGGATAGTTAAGTTTTGTGTCAACGATGTGTGTTTCTTCTCGTAAAAAGGTTATTAAAATAAACGTTAATTGAAATATACTAAGCGAGAGTTTTTAGTTTTTGTGTAGAGAGTAAAACTATGCAGTGCATACGGCAATTTAACATAAACTGGACTAGATGAGCTTATGTTCTGTTCTCTGGGCACTGTCTTTGTCTCATCGGTTTAACTGTAAAAACGAAGCCCGTTTTCCATAGACAGGAAAGTCGAAACAAAATCGTTGGCGCACAGAGAGGGTGCGATCACTTGATGATTATGTTGCCTTCCTTGCTCCGCTAGGAAACTATAATTCGAGAGACAGGAATAAATATCTTTGTTCCCTAAACATTTTCACTCACCTAAGGTTTTTAACTTTCAATTTCCGGAGAGTTATGATTACAGTCGAAAATGCGTTTGTTGCACTTCAATCGTAGGCGTTGAAAAATTTTATGAAGATGCATGAAAAGTTGACTCTATGTTGTACCTTGCACCACCAGCTGTTCCACCAGCTCTTCCATCTGTACTTGACATTCTTATGCGAGGCCTGCGCATGTAACAAATAAATCAGGCTGGTTTCAAGCAAGCAAAGGAAAACGCCCTCAAGGGCCTTGGAAGTTCAAATGATATTATTGGAGAATGCGTTTTCATTCTAATGGAATTGCAATAATTGAAAGAAATAGGAATTTCAATAGCGTTGTGATGATTTCATGCAGATGATGATAAAGATAACAATAAAGGTTGTTACGGTG
>JAWDGP010000828.1:947500-1004433 GCA_033675545.1 Elysia crispata
GCTGTTCAAGAGAAGGCAATGGTAGCTGTGAGAGTCGACGACCTTTTTCAACAGCTTTTTCATAACACGGATTTGCAATCTTCACTGTAATATCAAATTACTAATATGACTTACTTGACTTGACTTATTGCCGTGTCGCATCCCAGTTCACCGTCTGTGACGCTTCGGCAGCTTTCTCTATCCTCGCAGAGAGTTCTCTCCACTGTTTCCTGTCCTTTGCGAGCTCAGTGATTTTGACCAGATCATCGGTTGAATGGAGTCTAAAATGGTCAATTAGTCCTAGATCTCTGTTCAGTACGATTGGGAGAGTTGTTGTCGGCCGTCCTCTTAGTTTGTGGCCATATTGGATGAAGTAGGCTCTTGTTGCTCTGTTGGCAGGGATGTCGCTGTCTCTACGAAGAATATGCCCAAAGAGGTTCCACCGGGCTTTTAGAATTTGCAGCGAGAGGGGCTTTTCCTGGCATTTTTTATACAGTGACTTATTTGTGATTTTTACTGGAAATTTAATGTTTAGGACCTTTTTCAGTTGTTTTCGGTGGAAAGCGTTTATTTTCTCTTCTTCGGTGAGAGTCAGTGCCCATGTGCTACAGTTGTATAGTAGTATGGATTTCACAAGGGACTTATAAAGTTGTATTTTGGTTGTGGTTTTGAGTTTATTTCCTTTCATCCACACGTGGTAAAGCTTGTTGAGGGCTGCGGTGGAGAGCTGTTTTCTCCTTTCTACATCCTCGAGATCACCAATGAGTGAGCCCACTTTCTTTGCGTTTTTCCAGTCTTCCTCGTTTTTTGAAAGAGCTGTGAATTCTGTTTTGTCTGTGTTTACTTTTAGTTGGTACTTATGTAGCGTTTCTTGGATTTCGTTGATGTTAACGTAGTCCTGTCCGATAAAATCCACGTCGTCTGCGTAAGCTATCTCGTTTGGAATTTCTTTTTCATATTTCACTGTTGGTCTGGGTAGTGTGGTTCTGACCTCCTTCAGAGCGTGTTCTAGATAGACAATAAAAAGGACTGGACTAAGGCTATCTCCTTGGGGAGTCCCGACATTGCTTATAAATGTATTTGTTTTTGTGGCGCCATTGATTCTTGTTTTTATTTTTGTATTGCTCAAAAGAAAGCGTATTATTCTCAGCTCATCTTCGTTTACGATTGTTGCGATTATGTTGAGCAGTTGGTTTCTATCTATTGTGTCAAACGCCGCACTCATGTCAATCCCTGAAATTTTTATGATGACATCTTCTTTCAGTGTTTTTGCGGCCAACCATTTGTGGGTCCAGACAACATCTGCCGTGCTACGGTCTGGGCGGAATCCACTTTGACTCTTCGATAGGTATTCTTCTACAAAGGGTCTTATCCTGTTCAAAGTGATGATTGACAAGGCTTTGCGTAATGAGTTGAGTAGGGTTATCGGTCGCAAGTTATTTGGGGGACCTTTCTTTTTGCCTGGTTTTTGAATGGCTATAAGAACGCCTGTGTTTATATCCAAATTCTCATGTTTGGAAAAAGTTGTGTTAAATATGTCGGCTATTGTTTGGTCTAGCACTGGTGTGCCATACTTCAAAAGTTCTGCGTGTATTTGGTCTTCTCCTGGGGCTTTGTTATTGCTTAAACTATTGAAGCTTTTTCTCACCTCCTCAGGTGTTATTGGATTTTTTAGTGGTTTTGGTTCTCCCTCGAATGGCGTTATCTCTTCAACTTTTTCGTCTTCAAATTTACTTTTGAAATGTGAGGAGACTATGTCCAGTATGTCATTTGGATTTGACGCAAGTTTTCCCTCCTGATCTTCAACTTTAGGATTTTCAAACTTTAGGATTTTTTTTTTTTTAATGAGATTGTAGTTTGTAATAGGCCTGTTTTCTTTGTTTTGAAGTTATGCCTCTTTTCAGGGATAGGTAATTTTCATGCAAACTTTGAAAAATAATACTTTCCTTCAAAACGGTAGAAATCTGTTCGCAGCGTCTTGTGTTAATGACTTTTTTTTACAGGCTTTGTTTAATTCCGTGTGATTCTAACAAAAATACAGAAAGATTAGTATTTTAGAAATTTTGTTGCTGAATTCAATTTTTCAATATGGTTGCCGTTACCATAGCAACCGCCTAGAATTTATAATCAGAAATGTGGTTTTTTTTCGATTTAATTTGACCTGTTACTTTTCATGCATTATATTATCCTCCTAAGACTAAAAAGGAAGAAAAATTATTTGATCTGTACCTCCCAATCTTCTCTCTCTCTCTCTCTCTCTCTCTCTCTCTCTCTCTCTCTCTCTCTCTCTCTCTCTCTCTCTCTCTCTCTCTCTCTCTCTCTCTCTCTCTCTATCTCTCTCTCTCTGTGTGTCTCTCTATCTGTCTATTTCTCCTCGACATGAGACTTCTCATTCTGTAAGGGTCTGACCTGATCTGATTATTATGCTTTGTTTGTAGCTCTATGCGCGGTTTTTTTTCCTTTTAGTTTTAAAAAAATTCTTTTCCTACTGTTGCTCTGTTTTGATCTAAGAGGCCTTTCATCAGGGGAGCACAAGTCTTTGCCCTATGGCTATGTGTTATTGTTTTTTTTTTTTAACTATTTCCCCAACTTGTCTATAATAATTATGATCACTGCCATTTTGGTAAGAGAGAGAGAGAGATGAGCCTTGATTCCGAAGGGCGTCTTTTAAGCTCAGTACTTCATCAAATATTTGTTTGCTTCTACTTTCTTTACTACAATAGTGAACTTTACAATCATGTTTCTGACAGGTGAAAATGTATACATTTCAAAGCTTTTGGCTGACGCACAGATATTTTTGATGATCCACCCAGTCGACTCCAAAGCATAGGTAGGCTGATAAGATGAGGCTTCATATCCATCTAACGCCCATTGCGTTATAACTCCGAGGTGTAGTCATTCTGATATAAGTTCGTGTTCTAAGGTTACAGACATCATGAAAACGATGTCTGCAGTTGCATCCATCTGTTCAAAATGATCGGTCTCTGATTCCCTATACTCATAATATTCGTTTTAGATTTACACCCCGATGTGGTATATTCATTAAGATCTCTGTTAAATATATAGTTACTAAGCATGTGCACCAGACTGGGTTTATCGGGTATTTCATATCCCACGAGGTGGTTTTTCGCTGAAATCTGAAACTTTAAAAATTCATGATTCTGATAAAATCGCACGTGTTATAGATTTTGCGCGATGAAATGACGCAAATGCTGTAACCTGCGAGGGAGAATTACATTTCCATTCACAAGAGTAATCAGACAGACACAGACATACCATGCGAGGGACAGCGAGATGGAGGAGAGACAAACAGAAAGCCAAAAAGAAATGTCAAGACAAAGAGAAATAGACGAACACAGGCAATGGCAAGTAGAAAGAGATAATGAGGAAAAAAAGATCAGTCATGTGTGGTCGGGTGCCGATTCGCTATATTTAACCAGGCTAAGTGGCTTAAAAACGTTAGCATTCTGGCCGCAGTACCTCCATGAACCTTAAAGTCATGGAGATCACACTGGGAAAATATTGACCCTATTTGTCCACACAGGTCAGGAGGTCAATGAGTGTCCGAGACTTGGAATGTCACGAGGCATGATACCATCAAAGTTGTTAAGTGGGCTCTGACTTAAATTTTAGACCTTTTGCAAACAAAGGCCTTTTTGTGGGAGATGGGGTTGCTTTTTTTTTAATTGAAAATGTTCCTGAAATTAGATGTATTTTCTACTAAGTCAAAAGACAGACCTCTGTTTTTTCTAGCAGTCTAAAGTATTTCTATTAAACAATCTTTGGTTAAAATAGGAAAATGGAGTAAAGGACGCTAATGTTATACTTATAATTGAGACTTAATCATAATTGTGTGATTCTATAATCTATTTTTTGTTCAAGTCGGTTTTCGATCTATTTTTTTTTTCTATTTATTTGACTTGCAGAAAATGAAATTACAGGCTACACATAATAATATCATGTTAACTCTTTGCTTTTATCAGTTATATTGTAGTGATGTAAGAACAAGATTTACAGTCAGTCTATTTTTTTGTTGTTATTGTTGTTGTTGATGATGGTTTTTTACTGGGTGCCTGTCTTTGCACAGTCGCATTGAAAATACATCATATAAATGCAAGTTTTCATCCCTTTCTAATTACCTGTATTTTAAAGCAGAGAAGTATTTAATGTTATCTTAGAAAATGATGTAATTTATTCAATTTTCACAATTTAAAGACTATACATAAATAGGCTGCTAGAATGGCTAGAACCTATATGCATGATATAGAATGTCGGTTGAAATAAGATTCTAATTTACATTTGTTTTTCTAAGTGTACGTTGGTTTTCTAGTGAGTGCCTCAAGACCCAAAGTCTAAATTTATACAGAGGGTCAATGTGTTCTGTATGAACTTTATGATAATCGTTAAATAATGGGTTTAATCGGTGATTTAAACTGGAGATCGCTCTTATAAATAATATTAAAAACAAAAAGATAGACGGATTGAAAATGAGAACCATTGAAGGAGGTCCTTGAGTCGCCAAAAAAATGTAGTCTAGTTGAAATATTTATCTTGTTTTTCGCAATGAATGCACCTTGCTGCAGCTGTCTCTAACGCGGTAACTTTCACCATCACACACGATTACAAAAGTAAAAGTTTATTGATTCCCAAACCAAAGTAACTACGATAAGAGAAACTAGATTTCTAGTGCCTCCAGTCACCTCAACAGTGATATCGATGTTTAAATCGGGCATTCGTTTTACCTATTTCAAACATGATAAAAACTGTTGGAATATCTTTCACAGCACAACAATCTTCTGTCAGGTGCAAACTTAGCTGATTTTTCTCAGGTGGGGCTTCAGTCTGGTAAAACCCGTCGGTCCGCTGCGCTAGAACAGATCATGTTTAAATCACCAGGATATTTACTGTTCTATGGTCTTCCAGAAATATTCACTTCGGTCATATTAATTTTACTGGATGTCATTCAGTCTTTGATCATTGTAAATAATAAATGGAATATCCCGAATGATCATTTTGTAAACAAAAGGCAAAGAAAACAATAATGCCCTATATGTTTTGTACCTATTCTATAAAACCTTTGTATGGTTCTTTATTAGCTGAATAATTTTAATGCTTTCAACTAAGTGCAATAATTTATTTAACTAAGGTGGGCGTCGATTTTTATAAACCGAACTGTAATTTATGAAAAAAAAAAAAAAAAAAAAACGTAGATAAATGTACATAATATGAATTGATCAGTAGGTCTACTTTATTTTTATAAACGAACAAAATGCAACTTAAGACACTGTTCACGGTTACTAAAATAACTAATTGTACAGCTGAACGTATATCGTGGGAGCAGAGCAGAGCCCATCATGTGTCAGATATCGTGCCTGGTTATTTTACCAGGATCTGAATGACATTCAGGAAAACGAAAAGAAAAAAAAACTGAAATAAATAATAATGATTTCTTCTTTTTTCCTTTTTGTGGGATGAGCGTTATAAAAAATGTCTGCATTTCTTTCGCCTTGGTTTCTCTTTTGTATACAAAGTTGGTATCATTCGGACAGACGTGTTTATATATAGTTTGTGCATTGTGTAAATCAGATCTTTTTTTTTTTATCGTTTCATTTCTTGGAATAGTGGAAATTATCTTAATGCCTTAAAATGCCTATATTGTAGCCTACATTTTAATACTTTCAAATGACCTGTTTGATACATTGTTATTGTTTGCACATGCATAAAGGGAACTACAAAGAGTAAAAAATGTTTTATCTTTAAAACATCTTCTGAAAATTTGTGGATTTTTAGAAATATGTAATTTAAACATAGTTCATATCAATACCGAAGTGTTCTATTCCCACGCAGACTCTCACTTAGTACTTATGAACAGCGCTTTTTCTGAAGGAAATTAACTTGTAATTTCAACCGCTACTTTTGTTTTAACGTAAAACGTAAATTCTGTTGCTTATATTATGCCGTTATAATGTATACAATGTGCAATGTTGGAACATAAATAATGTGTTTGCGAGAAGCTGTAGAGGTTAAGGTGGCTGTACCCAATAATTCTTTTTGTAGCTGTAATAATATACACATATATGCGAATGTTTACATTTATCTAGAAAGTTATTAATCATCCACTCAGCATCACCTGAAAGGGAAACCGTATCTCACCGCGCTGGCGGTTTTCATTTTTTTTTATATCTCCCTCTTAAAGTCCAAAGTCTAAGAAAAAAGAGAAAGACGCCTTAAGACAGGAAGAGGAATGTGTGTGTGTGAGAGAGAGAGCGAGAGGACGAGAAAGTGAGAGAGAGAGAGAGAGAGAGAGAGAGAGAGAGAGAGAGAGAGAGAGAGAGAGAGAGAGAGAGAGAGAGAGAGAGAGAGAGAGAGAGAGAGAGAGAGAGAGAGATTAACTTTTCAAAGATAGACATGCATGGCAAATATTTTCTTTTTAAAGGGAGGTTAGGAGAGGGGGACTGAGATAGCGAAAGACAGACAAACTGACGATCGGACAGACAAAACAAGAGAGAGAGAGAGAGAGAGAGAGAGAGAGAGAGAGAGAGAGAGAGAGAGAGAGAGAGAGAGAGAGAGAGAGATACAGAGATAGTAAGTGAAAAGGAAAGAAACAAATTAAACCAGGCCTTCTGAAACAGAGAACCTGCATTTAAAAATATTTTTTTCTCGACGTCTCTTGTAAGAGAAGTGATCGTGTTTGTTTTGCTTTAGATTTGATGCATTTGTAAATCTCATTGTCGATTGCTTATTTCTATTTTTTTTTAAATCTTTACCTCTCTAAATAGTCAATTATTCACTTGCAGCGAGTCAAGACAAGTTTTAAATTTGACAATTCAATATAACTATAATTATGTATATATATATATATATATATATATATATATATATATATATATATATATATACATTATATGTTCCTCTTGTAAAGTTGATTAATTTAATCATTAAATTTTAAAGGTTCATCCTCAGGTCGTTTAAAAAGATAATGTAACTCATGATATAGAAGTATTAAGGTTCATTTCAAAATTTCACATCGAATTTATGACTAACTACTTGTTGATTAGTCCAAGAAAACCAATCATTTAAGGCATGGCGCAGATAACATTTTTTTTTTTATAGTGACATTTATAAATATAAAGAGCAATGTAAAATTTAATAAAAAAAATTGTGAGAAATCAAATCATATAAGTGTATAGACACTGCATAGGCGCAATTTTTTTTTACCCATTAACATATAATAATTAGAAAGTGCAATACATGTATAATTATTAACTTTTAAAGTAAGTTAATATAAAAATGAGAGAAGAAAATAAATGATCTTTGTTAAAGTGTTAAACTTGAAAGCAAGATGGCATCAAAATGAAAGATTGTAGACTTAAATTACATCAAAATAATCCTTTCTGAAGTGTGGGGAATCTTTTATTTAAATATATGGCGAGTTACGATGAAGAAAATTAATGGAACAAAGAAGGATTTTGTATTATTTTTTCAAAACTTTTTTTGTCGGATAAAACAAAGAAAATGTTATACGGAGCAGAAAACTTATGTGGTTAGGTATCAATTAAAGTTTTTAATTTAAAAGTCTCTCAAAGTTTCAAATCAGTTTCGGTTTTTCATAATTCCATTTCTACTAATAACTCAACAGAATAACTAAAATACTTTTCAATTTTGTTTGAAAGTTTATGCAGTGATGTCACTTTGAAAACAATAATCCTATTGGGAATGAGATGTCACAATTCTGTTACATAAATTGCATTTAAAATCATGAGCTCTGTGAAAAATTCAGGAGCATTAGAAAGACGTCTTATGTAGTCAGCACTAATAGCTTCTAGGCCAAACAGATGCAAAGCAAAGAATGAGGCCGCTGCCTGAAAACTGTCACTATATCATGCGGAGCAAATTATGGAGTCATAGGTTTGAGTTAGGGGTGAAAGCTTAAGAAAATTATTTGTTAGATCATTAATAAAAGGCCTAAGAGAAGGTTGGTACATCGAAAATTAGGATTTCCCCCGTTATTTTATTTTTATTAGTCGAAAAAAAAATGATGCATATTTGCCCTCTTTTCATTTTTCTCAAGTCATAAAAGACCATAACCAGAAATGCTTTTCAAAAAATTTGCAAGCAAATGTGTAAAATATTTCCAACTCTTTATCCTCTTCAGTGCCTTTGGCCTGAAAAATTGACGGGCTTATTTCGTCACAATTTTTCCACATAAAACGGGAAAGTACCAATACAAGAACTGTTCCAATCTTTTCTTGGGTTATTTCCCTTGTATGAAAAAGTGATATTGAAATTCAAACATGCATGCCTTGTTCGTCATTGTTGTTTTTCAGTCGCAAATAGACGGTTTAGCAATGTACTTACCCGACACTGAAGAGGTTAATCTAAATTATGGACAAATTTAAATAACGGTCTACAGTCTGCAGAATGAGACTTCATTACAAAATATTTTCCATTACTAAATAACCCTCTACTGTGTGACAGTAATTTATGATCATATTATACATGGAAAGATAGATAGCGTAGTTGTAGAATCTTTCAATATTGACTACAGAACTAGAATGAAGTCTCTGTGGCATATGTATCACTTCCTAATTATATCTAATGTTACATTATTATTTTCAATGAATTATTAAAGAAACAGGGAGTTAAAAGAAAAAAAAGAAGAAAAAAGTATATCTGAACCTGTTAATCTAAGATCTTCAGAAAAGCTCTTTCCTTCAAGTCTAATTTAATGACAGAAATATGTCTAAAAAGCTTACAACCCTTTGATAAAAGGTTTTGACTTGCTCATGAAAAATGAAAGTTTTCCGAGTAAGTAAATTTTAAAATATGCTTTTTATAACATACAAGTAAGATGCTTAGAAAAGATTTATATAATGAATTAAACAGCTGACATAGCTCAATTATACTTTAATTTTTGTTTTCATTTGTATTTGTTTTTTTCCTGAAATAAACTTGTGAAAATTATGTGCAAATGGAAACAGTGTCACATGGCTAACACACACAGATGACATAAACAAGTTAATTTGAAAACAAAACAAGTCTAGGATGATGTGCAGTCACAATTTATTCAATAGCTCATGCTATTCCAAATTACTTGTAGTTGTACATCATTAATATGAATGATTACATTTTATCCTCACCATTCTTTTGACATTTTTGCAAGCAAAATCTCTATTGTTCTAAAATTCAAAACTATGTACCAACTACCTACAAAAATGCCAGACAAAAATAAAACAAAAAGATGTAGAGTGCAACTCTAAAATATACAATATATTTCATGGGTGTTTGTTTTGTTCACATACAATAATAACCTTAAACTACAGCTTATTTGTCATCATCATAAATCAGAGAGGAGCTAATGTAAAGTTTTACTCTCATACCACTTAATTAGTGAAGGCATTAATTAATTTACAGAACAAATACATAGGCACGAAAAATCATTGGTCATGAACCAGGAATAGTAGATATCAGTTGTAGGTGTTTCCGTTTGATCCTCACATCACAGCCAGGCTTGAGGCATTTTCTTTCAGGTGATACCTGGGAAAATGATGGCCTTTTTTACCTTGTTCTTTCTCACACATTAATAAAATTGAAATATTTGAAAACAAATGAGTTTTAGCGATGAAACAGACAGTGATCAGTGATTTAAAATCATTTTAGACGACATTTCCTGAAATTAAAAAAAATATGATAAAGGAACTTTCCAAATTTATTTTTTTTTCAGATTATGAAAAAAAAATTAAAAGTATGCAAGAGATTAAATTCAAAACAATAAAAATTGCTGATGAAACAATTTCAATACTTTTTTTCTTCTAAAGATTTAATAGCTTTATCTCTTGGCTACTTTGTGGACAAAGACCTATTACCCTCTAACTACAGGATAAATGTGCTCTGTGCGTCTTATAATATAGGGCTGACATATGCTGGGGTGTATAATAAGATTGTTTTAGCGTAGGTCATATGCGGTCACAGGACTGATGTGATCTAAGAATATACATCTTACATACTGAAACCTGGATTTTAAGGATTCCAAAGAGACAAAAATGAAGAAGCAAAGAAGTTAAGCAATATAGACTTTAGGCAATCATTGAGTCTGTGTGTTGCACTAAGGAACAAAAAATAACAAATTTATCATCCTTAGTTTTTCTAAGCATTCTTTGACTTACTTGAAAAACTTTGGTTACCCAACAAGTAAGGCAAGCCACAGCACCACACTCATGTTGGAGTCCTTTTTGAGGGGGCTGATGACACACAATGCATTTGATCACATTGTCTGTGTGAAAATATACACAAATATCATTTTTATTAAAATTTCAAAATAAATTGAAAGAACGAATTGACTGGGGTTCAGTCGCACCACACATCATGGCAATTCATCTCCATCATTCTTCTATACATTGTACTTTTTTCAGTTTCACTCAGCCCAAAAACCAATCCACTCTTGCAGACTATCTTTCCATCATTTCATGTGTTGACTTCTTTTTCCAAGTTTTCCCAGCTTGATGCCTTGGAGGAATGTTTTTGCAAGATATGATAATCTTGTGATATCCATACAACTTCCTTGTATAACAAATTAAGCACTCATTTAAAAAGGAAAACATTGGATGATGACAAAAGATTTGGAAGAGTTTCTTTGTAATTAAAAGCCAGAGAGATTTCAAGAATTTCATATCACATTTCAGACTATTAAAAGTCGAATGTAACTTTTGTTCAGTAAGTGTGTTGAAAGAATTTAGAAATGAGAAAAAGTGAAATGTCTATGATGAAGATGACAAGAGATCTCTTCGGCTTTCCCTTAAACAACACACTATTGAAAAATTGAGAAGTTGTTAATTCAGGTGTTCAAACAGGACCAATTTCTCTTTGCCTGAAATACAATCAATAAATGAAACAAAATCAGATCACAACAAATTTATCATCCTTAATTCTTCTTAGCATTCTTCGACTTACTTGAAAAACTTTGGTTACCCAACAAGTAAGGTAAGCCACAGCCCCACACTCATGTTGGAGTCCATTTTGAGAGAGCTGATGACACAAAATGCGTTTGATCACATTTTCCCATTATCTAATAGTCTTAATGTTTATGATCTTGAGGATAGATAAAAGTGAATGGAGCCAATTTTCTCAGCAAAATAATATGAAGCATAAAGCCCTAAGACAATTCACTTCAAAACCATTTCATCTCTATAAAGTATCAAGAGCATCAATTCAGCTTACCTTGTGCAGAGACACCAGAAACTCTTGGCTCAGTTGTACCAATCATGCCTGTTAGGGATTTGATTGAATCAGAAGATGTAGATGGTACTCTCCCAACTTCTGACCTTGGTAAGTGAGTACTGCAACCAGCGTTGTTTGAGCAATCACTATGCTTGAGGCTACTGTTGCATGATAGACCAGTCAGTTCATAACATCTTTGAGCATACACTATCTTATGATCTGGTCTGACAAACCTATAGAATTCTTAAAAGAAAAATAGGAGAAAAAAGAGGCATGAGTAGAATAATAGATAAATTTTATTTTTAAAAAAAAAATGGCTGACATGCCCTCCACGTCAATTTTCACTTTCTTCATCTTCTGAGGAAAAAGAGGCATGAGTAGAAAAATAGATAAATTTTATTTTAAAAAAAAAATGGCTGACATGCCCTCCACGTCAATGTTCACTTTCTTCATCTTCTCAATGGTGCTGCAAGATATGGATCTTAGAATCTACATTTACATGCAGTAAAAAATTCAGATAGTGTGAAATTTTTTTACCACAAAAATGTTTTTTTATCTGCCGCATTAGGATAAAAGAAAAGGTTTAAAAACATTATTCTATACAGGTAACCAAAGATTTGTAAAATTTTATACTGAGTAAAATACGTGAGAGATCTTGTGACATATTTCACTGCTATAAGTTACATACTGTTACTTAAAAAACTTATTTAAATAAGAATAATGTTCAGACAATTAATTGGATTGGAAAAATTAATGACTTACTTTGATCAATTAAGTTCAGCCCCACAAATTAAAAAAAGAAAAATTTTCTTCCATCAAGGCAAAATTAATGACTTACTTTGAAATAATGGATGAAGCTCTAGTGAGCCTGCGAACAGCTCAGTCAGTACGGGTAGGACAATCTCAATCTTGTTTTCTTTGCGATATTTGTGGAGAGCATCTGAAAACTGGCGGTACTGATCTTTTGACAAAGCTTTTCTAACCTGTGGTTTAAAATGTTTTTATAAGGATCTTATACAGGAAAGAGAGTTACCTTAAAAAAAACATAGAGACATTTGTTATGTATCCTCATATTTCGCAAAATCATTTATCTTTAGCAAATTTAAAATCATCTCAATTACACATGGGCAGAGACAGCTCACTATTAAGAAAAAAAAAAGGCCTTGGGAAAATTCTTCTTGCTTTCTCCTTGAGTTCTCGTTTTGAAAAGTTAGCATAATACTGCGCTGATTAAAATAACAATTTTGGAAGACATTTAATTCTTACCAATCGATTATGATTACTAGCAAATTTATAAAATCTATAACCATTACCTAATCGTAATAATAATTGTGATTGTCTATTTCAGAAGTTATATTTCTTGTTAAGAAATCACTTCCTTTTAGAAAGACTAACAGCAAACATAAAGCTATTGAAGAGCCACAAACTACCAAAAAAAATTAGTGATATTAGAGTATGTTCCCTATAATTTAGATGCTATGTAAGTTTATAAGTTCATGGCTATGTGATAAGCAGTGAATTTAGGTGCAAGCTTCTATTTTACTCCCTCTTTGCTCCTGAAAGATTCTGAAACAAACTTGAGACATGCTTGCTAAATCGGAGCAAATAAAGCTACTAAATCTATAAAGGGAAAACCAATAAAAATATTGTCATTTAAAATTTAATAATCAAACGAACTTACCAGTGATGTTTGATTGGGACTCCATTGACTCCATGAAGGAATGGGAGGGACAAACGAGATGTCACGTGTCCTCAGGTTTTAATGTGGATATCACAGTGACAGACAAGACACAAAGGAAGGGACAAACATGAGGTGGGTATGAGCACAATACTTGTGCGAAAAGCAAGGGAGGGCGTTTGTCCCTCCCATTCCTTCATGGAGTCCCAATCAAACATCACTGGTAAGTTCGTTTGATTATTAAACTCCATCTCCCCCATTCCAGAATGGGATGGCCCAAACGAGATTTTAAAGGTCGTGTCTGTCACATGATTAGAAGAAGAAAGGTCAAGCCTTGTTGGTGTGAAGATTGCTGTGGAGAGAGATAGTCTAACGGGTTGATGTTAGTACCGCATGGCAGAAACGGCTTTCACTGTCCGCCATGAGTGGACGTTTATAATACCGAGCAAAAGTGCTGGATGACTTCCATCCAGCAAATTTGAGAATTGTGTCCATAGGAACATGTCGAAAATCCGCAAGGCTAGTTGCTGCTGCTCTGGTTGAATGGGCTTTGAAGCGGACAGTGTCCACCCCTGACAGTCTCAAGACCTGTTTGGTCCATCTGCGAATAGTATCTCTAGAGACACCTTTGTATGGCTTAGCACATTGTACGAAAAATTGATCTGATTGTCTCAATAGTTTAGTCCGCTTTAAATATTCTTTGATATAAAGAACCGGACAAAGACGTCTATCTACGGGGTATGCACAGACAATTAGTTTGTCCACATGGGCACCGGGTCGGCTCGTTTTGAGTAATTGCCTCATATGAAAATACACTCGACTGTGTTTGACAGTCATATTTTTAATGCAGCAATGCATCATTGATTGACCATGTTGGCCAGTAGCTAGGAGCATTAACATGAGTAGTTTCATACTCAGCTGTGGCAAGGACAAGTTGGCAGCAGGTGACCATGATTTGAGAAATGTGAGGACAACCTCTGGATTCCAGACAGATGACGGTGGCGGTAATTGTGGTCTCAGGTTGAATACTGCCCTCATGAATTTTCGTATAAGAGGGCGATTGCCTATAGTGTCATTGTGCATATCTGACGCCAGAATACTTATGCTGGAGACAGCAGATCTTGCAGAATTTAAGGCACTATAACCAAGACCTTTATCATATAATGATTGTAAAAAGGCTAGGAAAGTGTGTGGGTTCATTGAAATGGGATCTTCATCCCGTTGACAACAAAAAAGTAGCCATTTTTGGAGGTGGCAAGCGTATTGTTTCCTTGTTCCTCTCCGCCATGAAGCGATGATGATGCGGATAGTGCCTGTTGGAATGCCGCTTGTTTGCAAGATTTGCCGGATAAGCGGCAAGCTATCATCCTGGACTTGTTTAGGATGGGATGTGGATGTGGGTGGTGAGGATGTTGCAAGACTTGTTTGGACCTGATTAATAAAATCGGTACATCGATCATGAGGGCTACAAGCTTGGGAAACCAAACTTGTATTTTCCAACACGGAACTATAACGACACAATCTGCCTCGTCCATTTCTATCTGGTTTAAAACTCTTAAAATAATGCTGAAAGGAAGGAAAAATATACATAAAGAAATGAGACCTAGAGAAAGAAAAAGCGTCTGTGCGCCAAGCTTCACTATCTTTGTACCTAGACACATAGCACTGAAATTTTCGATTTATTCTGCTTGCAAATAAATCGATATCAAATGGACCATACCGCGCCTCTACTCTACAGAAATCTGCGGCTAACAAACTTCATTCTGTCTCTAAGCCTAGGCACCGGCTTTTCTTGTCAGCCTCAATGTTATCTACATCTGGCAGATGGCTAGCCGTAATCCAACTGTCGCGCACAATGCACCATACCCAAAGTTCGCGAGTTATTATATTACATGCCTTTTTTGTGCTACCTTGGTTATTGATACACATAACTGTGGTGGTATTATCAGACAGTAAGTGAACAAAACAGTTTCTCTTGTTTGAAATGAAAGCTTTAATAGAAAGTAAGGCAGCCTTAAGTTCTAGACAATTTATATGCAATGACTGCTCGTCTTTAGACCACAGACCGCCTGTAACAACCCCATCGCTAATGCCACCCCAACCAGTATTGCTTGCATCAGTAGTTATGGTAATAGCGGGTAGATGTGGTGAAAGCAGAACAGGGTATTTATTGGCGTTGTGTCTCCACCATGATATGTCTTCACGCATTTCGGCCGTAATGAAAATTAGACTGTCATAATCACCAGAGACCTGTTTGAGGGAGGCAGTCTTTTGGATTTCTAAACATTTGCAAAATACTGTACCATATCTATTACCTGGTGTCAAAGCATTGAATTTTCCAATAAGTTCTGCGAGTACTCGCAACGAAATGTTGTTCTGCTTGAGCACTGCATCTAACTGAGCTCTGAGTGAGGTCACTTTTTCATCTGATGGTCGAACAGACATATCAATGGAGTTAAGTACAAATCCCAGATACGTTATCCGATTTTGAGGGGTAAGGGAGCTTTTATCTTTTGAGATTTGAAATCCTAAACGCTCTATCAACGAAATAGTTTGTTCTGTCGCCTTCACGCATTCACCTACTGAGTCATGCACAAGCAATGCATCGTCGAGATACATCATTATTTGTACGTTTTGTTCTCTTAATGTTGCTAAGAAAGGTTTTGTTAGCTTTGTGAAAATTCGAGGTGAATCTTTATAGCCCATTACTAAACTTGTAAACTCGTAAAGTTGATCTCTGTGAATGAATCGAAAATATTTACAAGCTAGTGGAGATAAAGGAATCGTGTAAAAAGCGTCTTGCTGGTCTATGGATGTGAAAAAACACCCCCTCTTTATAAAGAGAATTGCATCTTTGAGTGTGTCCATCTTAAAATGAGTGTGTGCGACAAAGTCGTTAAAATGTTTCAAGTTTAATATCACTCTGTAGGTACCGTTCGGTTTCTTTCTTAAGAATATATTGGATATAAACTGATCTGGAGAAGCGCAAGCCTTTTGAATGACACCTTTGCGCAGCAAAATGGTTAGTTCATTATCTATTATTTCGTGTTCTGCTTCCAACCAAACAAAACGTTTAGGGTAAGAAAATTGTATAGGTTTTATCAAAAAATTGGGCCAAACTCCTTGTACTTGATCAAGAATCCATTTGTCTGCTGTTATTTTCCGCCATTCGGCGATACAATGTCTAGAGCTACCTCCCTGAAAATTAACATGATCTATGTTCAAGAAAATCTCCTGTGAGCTAAGTAAATCTGTGCATGTATTGTGACCAACCGTATCTACTGAAGGTTCTGTGAGCCCTGAGGTTTTGTCTGAGGGCGAGGCGCACCCCTGCGAGGGTTCCGGTAGCCCCGCCACTGTCTCCCCCCTCGACTGAAGGAGCCGCGAGATGTCGGGGGAAACATCCGCCCCTGGCCTTTTTTTGAGCCACCATGTGGTGTGGTATAAGCATTTCTATAAATGCGAGGAGAAACTACATTTGTCAGTTTCAAGGAGTCGCCGATACTCTTCACGGTATCACTAAGTGAATCCCCGAATAAAAGTTCATTGCTTCCCTTTTGTGTAGGGCGGCACAATTGTTTAAATTCCTCCTTCAGATGAGGTTTCACAGAGTCTCTTCTCTTTTGGTTGAGTTCGGTGTATAAGGCTGTGCTTAACCGTAACTGATCTGCGAACATTGATCTTAATGTTTTATTAATGGTGTTTGGCGCGCTGCGGTCCTGAAAACTATCAAACATTTCTGCTGAAATTACGATCAACTTCACTACAAGAGTCACCAGTCTCTGCAACGCTACATCCCTCATCCGAGCGAATGAAGGTAGCACTTCCCAAATTTCTGGATTCATTTTCGGTGTGCACACATTCGGTGTGTTCCCAGGTGTGGGATATTTCTCCAGCACCGATTTAATTTTGTCTCGTGATACGTGGGTGCACATGCCAGTATTAATAACTTGCGCCACTAAATCATTTATATTTGCACCTGTCTGATCATTCAAGAGAAAAAATTCTTGCAACTCGCTCAGGTCGTTTTCTTCGATTTCCTGTTCTCCATCCTCACCATCCGAATCAACATTTGCACTTATATTAGTTAAAAAGTCGAACGTATCTTGTTCACGTGAGGGAGAGGCGCATTCTTTAGCATTGGTGTCAGCGCAAACCCGAGCTTTCTTCTTTTGTGACTCACACAAAGTCGAATCACGACTGGCCGACGGGCCCTGGGCGCTGTAGGTATCAGATATACTGTCTGCCGCGGCGCGACAAAGATGACTTGTCAGGATGGAGCTGAGGTGTTGGAATTGGGTTTCCTGCAACTTTAGCATCAGCTCAGCAAATTGTTCAAACTGAGATGAACCTATGTCCCCTGATTTGGTGGACAAAGTGGACTCGCCTTGAGGCGGCCGGGAATGTGAGGATGAAGAGGAAGGCTTGCTTTGAGGTCTTTGTTCGCCATCTTTGATTGTTCTTTTGCCTACCCCTTTGCCTTTGTTGTGTGTCCCCGCAGGGCTCACACTTACAGTTTGTGCCGAATCTGCGAATGGCACTGGTGTCTCAGATTCATGAGACATGCTTTTTGTGGCCCTTTATGGTACTACGAAAATGAAATAATGAAATAATAAAACAAAATGAATAATAAAGAATAGCCAAAAGATTAAAGGTCACCCTCAGCGAGGTATGACAAGTGAACCACCCTCAGCGAGGTATGGTAGATAAGCCACTCTCAGCGAGATATGGCAGTGAGGTCACCCTCTGCGAGGTATGACAATTGAATCCCCTGCATTTATTGCAGTAGGACCACCATTGGTGTATGTGCCAGAAATGACAACAAAGTAAAAAACTAAAATTGTTAATAATCCGAAGAAAGAATAAGGATAACACAGAAAACATAAGTAAATCCGAGAGAGTGAAAATCCACGACAAGCACAACAAGAAGACAACGTAAACTGAGGACACGTGACATCTCGTTTGGGCCATCCCATTCTGGAATGGGGGAGATGGAGTCACAACCTTTTTGAAAAGCTCAACATTTTTGTAAAGTACCTCATTAACATAATCTTGGGAAGAAGACATAGCTTGTTTACTCCTCTCTCGTACTGCTGCTTCTTTTAAAGACCCTTGATTTTTTGATGTTTCTGCTTCAGATGGTCCTGGTCCTTCAAAGTTTTCTGATCCATGAGTCGAGGTTGAAGGCTGATCAAATGAAAAACACACAAAATTATACTGAAAAAGTACAATGGCTATTTTGAATGATCTTTAAACAATAGTGAGTCCGCAGAATAATGAAATTATGATCATATGAAAGGATTTAATTTAGCACAAAATACAACTTATTTATTTATTTCCAAATACATTTCGTTTCCTATGTTCTTGAAAATCTTTTATATATATCAATGATGTGGTACATGGTTAACTATAAATTTCACTGCTTACACATTTAAAATGGAAAGAATTGTTGTCCTCTGTATTTGCAATAGTAGAAAAAACTTTGCAAGAAGTGGATAAAGGTACTTTGATATCTACTTCTTATCTTAATCTTGAGAAAAGCATAATGTAGAGAAAAGAAAAAAAAGATCTTACTTGTAATATGCATAATCAGCTTTTGATTTTACAACTGTCCAAAAAGCTTCCTGATTTATGAGGATTTGATACAATAAACAAGATTCTTCATCCTAAATTTGATACATTTTTCTTTCTTACGAAGTACTTGTCTTGAAGCCAACTGGTTTATTTAAAAACTGATCCAGTGCTACACTACGTCCAGCATTTAATCAAAGAAAAGTTTTGACATGTGACAGCAAAAAATGAGCAAAGCACAAATGGTTTGATTGTTTTATACCACTCATCCATATCAAGATGATCTCAGGCCTGTTTTACATTTCGAACAAACCCTTGTCAGGCAATGGACTGTAAAAGGAGGTTCAAACTCACTCACAGGTGCAGAGGGAACTGAACCCAAGAGTAATATTCATGTGGATATCAGGGCAAACGTTCTTATCCCATAGCCACAAATGCCCCAAGCAAATAAAAGGCAATTAATAAAAACTGAATATTATTTGGTTTCATTTCTGATGAAGTTCTCTTGACTTTTGATCAACAACAATACTAATATTCACCATATATATATATATATATATATGTATATATTCTTCAAATTCATTGGGGAATTTTTTTATGTTCAAGAAAGCTGTGTTCGAATAATTCTATTTTTATCACCCAGCCTCTGGTTTGGGACAGTTTTCCTGAATATTTTTGAAGAACAGTAGAACGTATAGAGACTTCCTGTTTTCTTGGCTTCTTCTGTGCAATTCGAGCATAACTAAAATACCCAATTAGCCGTATCAACCCTATTTTTTGTATTTCATTCAAATAGTGGACAGAAGACACTTACCTCTATCAAGCTGATCTGTCATTCCTAACTCATTATAAGTAAAACCCTCTCTCCGAACCCTAGCGCTTAAACTCTTGATCCTACATCTAGATCTAGGCTCTAGGTCTACATTAAGATCGCAGTTTCAAATTTCATTCTAGCTAGGGGCACATTCAGTCTAAAGTAGACGTTCAAATACAATGAACAATGCTTCTTCCTGAAAAATTTTTAATCTAGACAAGGGATGTCTGTCAAGGCAGAGCTAGGCTTAATCCCACTAGAGGGCCTGACAAAGAATTGAACGAATATCTCATTATATCAGTCCAACAATTTACCTTTTGAGCTATCTGGATCTAAACTGTCATTAAAGAGATCGGTCTCACCAGCTTTTTAATTCACACCCATGTACTGATTGTTTAAGCAAGGGGTGGGCCCAGACAGATGTCACCATTACCCATGTCTTGTACACTTGTAACAAGCAAATCTTGGTTACAAACGGCCCCTTTGAAGTCTTAGCGACAGGTAGAAAAAAGATAGAGACAAACAACTGGCACCGGGTGCATTGGACTAAGCTGTATTAAGGTGGGATGGGAGAGGGGGTGTCTCTCTCGCTGGCGACTAGGGATAAAAAGCTGCCTGTCCATTAATTGTTTCTACACAGTGAAAGGGATAGGCTGGGTAGAGTACTTGATCGAAATTTAAGATTTGCAAATGAGATGAAAGTCACTGTCAAATTTTTAAAGAGGCAAACATTTTCTTTCTCTAACTAAGGAGTGATTGTTCGAAGAAAACGTGATATAAGGTCGAACTAGTTCAGCTAAAACCTAGAAATAAGAAGGGAATAAAGAGAGAATCAGAAGGGAAAATTGGATGAGTTCGAGGAATGCATAATTTCGAAGGATCTGTGTTTGATCTAATCGTGTTCCACTGTATAAATATATAAATATGTATGTATATATAATTTTGTTATTTTGGACATTGTAATGCATCAAATAAGAATAGAAGTCTTCAAAATATTCAAATATATTAAAGCGAAAAATGTACATAGATATCAGAAAAAAAGAGTTGGAGAGAGTGTATCATTGTAGAAAGACTATATGTTTATTTCTCTTCTTTAATGTTTAACCATTATTTTCATAATCAATTTATAGAATATGGGTAATATCTTTGCTCATGATGCAAAAAAAATATTTTACCTTTAATTTAATCCGTTTTTGCTTTCCTGGTAGCTTTTTCAAAGGGAGCTTGGAGGATGATTCCTTGAGAGAATAGAATCATTATTTCATTTTACTTGCTAGATTAGAAAGATATTTATTGTACTCAGAATAAAGGTGTGAGGTGTTAATTTTAGACCCATTTGCACAAAGTTAAAGTATGATGGATTTAGGTTCATAAACTGATACGGACAACAATCAAAAATAATGATTGTAATCAGGCTAAAAACTGTTCCTCTGGTTATCATCATGATAAATGAGATTTTCCCATTATTTAAGTCGAATTATTTGCCCAGGTGATTCAAATTACTTACACTTCAATGTATTTGAGACAAATGATTCGGAACTATTTGGCATTAAAAGCAGACCTGATGTCAGCAAATTTTGAACATTAATATTGTTATACAATCACTTTCAATGTTATAGGTTGAAGCTTGATTTATTTCTCATCAATTTCTGTAATGTTCCTTAAAAAAAATTCATATTCATTAAATATCTGTAAGAAGCTCACTTGAGAGAAAATATCAGACTTGTTTCCCATAGAGTTTGCTGATCTAAAGGGTTCTTGACTCAATTCCTGTGATATGAATTACAAAAATATAGTCAATATATACATCTAACAAAAATCATACATGAAAAATCATATAACAATATGCCAAAAAAGAGGGTCTGCTATCTTATCAAATGTATAAAGTGATCCTAGGATTGTCAAAGTTTAAACATATAAAATATTTTAAAATCCCCAGGTATTTTTTGTAATGTTAATTATGTGGTTATAACATATAAACAAAGTGTCAGTTTTACTCCATCTATTTCTCTCAAAGCAGGTGTAAGTCAGTGTAAATGGATGATAGAAAAACCAATATATTCAGCATGGACAGAGACGCAATATATTGTAATTGACTCACCTTGTATCATGACAAGGATGAGTCTTTTACAAGCCATTGAGCCAAAAATGAAAGATTGATCACAGCAATTCATATATTGCATGGTATACACTGGTGTGTCAAGGAAAGCTAAGCAGACCCTAAACTTGGCTGGGGAGTTTTGGTTGACCGTATTCTGTGGTATTTTACATTTATTGAACAGCTTTTCTCTGCTTATATAGTTACCTCTGAGGAATCAAGAGCTTCAAGCAGCGAACGTTTTTTGGGCAGTACTGATCGATTTGAATGGGAATACTGGGAATACACAGTATTTTCATCTCCCTCTGTAAAAAAAAAATCACAAAACCAGAAAAAAGGGTTAATGAGAATCAAGAGGAAATGTATGTTTTTGAAATGGTAATTTAAGGTACAAAAGATTCTGCACTCAAAATTTTGATTTACCTTTTACTTTATGTCTGACACGCAGTCCAAATGAATCACATGTTACATTTGATTATGTTCATACTTAAAAAAATGTAAAGATGAGGTCACAAGAGTTCTCAGTCATCACCTTAACATGAAATTTCAAAAAATTATTAGAAAGATATTTAAGTTTAAACTCTTCTGTATAGTGAGAAAAAGAGAGTGAGCTACTGCCAAATGCTATGATTTGACATCAAACTCATTTTGATTGATTTGAGACATATTGCAGAGGACCAAATCCATTTCAGAAGATCTGAAGTGTAAAAAAAAACCTATGAGGTTGTAAATGTTTTTTTCTCATCCAAATAACATGTATTTATGCTGACTTCTCACCTTTCAGACTGGGCATATGGCAGATCACCTCACTGGCTCTTTCATACTGGATGGTCACATGATCTTTACCATGTGATCTCTTTGAGAAACTGGGTTCAAAGCTGACTCCAGTCACAATGCCGCCCTCCGAATGCCCTGTGGGTTTATGCTGCTTAGGTGCCACGCATGGGTACTACAAGTATAAGATTCAAAATTTAAATCACACAAGTTAAACTTTTCAATCTCTGTAAATTGCAGGCTTAATTTCAACTCTATGTAAGATGATTTCAATCCAGAAGATGTGATACCGAAAATCAAAGCAAGCATGGTGCATTGTTAGACTTGCACTTCTCTCAAATATATATTTATATGAAACCCATTGCTGGGGCAATTTTTTAAGTTACAAAGAAAAAAAATTCTTTACTGTAAGCAGATAATCTATAAAAAAAAAAAAAAGCTGAAATCAGTAAGATATAAGTAGCTACATAAATTTTTATTGTTAGCTTCATTTCATTGAAATATATATATATATATATATATATGGTGTCATGGTCTGGAAGTAAATTGTTGGCTCTCTGATCTGCAGATCTGTCATAAAAATGTTGAGTTCTTATGAAAGGCTCTTTACAAACGTTTCTCCACCTCACTCAGGTGTTAAATGAGTTCCAGGCTATAGGCAGAGATTGATTTTGCTGAAATAAAAGGTTGTTTCTATCATCTTCTAATATATAGATTTATTTATCCTGGCCTGCCAGGAGTTCTTTGAATCCATTTTGAGCACAAAATGTATTTAGCACTATATAAGATCACTTATTTCAGTTCTACCTAAATTTCCTGCTAAGATTTAAAACTTGGAATAGCTTACAAATAAATTTAAAGAAAAAAATAAAACTCACATATTTGTTTACTCAAGTATACATTTGGAAAAATTAAGTCAATACACTAGTCTCATAATGTACTGAAAGGAATGTTTGTTTATTATCAATACATATCATTAAAAATTTTGAAAATAAATTACACTTTCAGAAAATAAGAATGTATAAACCCAAGAGAAAAATTAAGATTTTTTAAAATTTTGAGCAATTAATATACAGAGAATATGTAAAAGAAAAGAAAAGAACATATAATAAATGGACAGGTCCTCAAAGGAGGATCCAGAAATATGAAATTTAAATCTCACATTTTTTTCAGCTTCTTTAAAGAATTTAATGACATCTCTCACAGCCAGGCCAAAGTTGGGATAGACTTTAGACTGATCCCTCACCCACAGAGGCAAAGATTTTTTGCTCTCTGTCGAAGAGAATCTGAAACAGAGTACAATGCATTTTTTTAGACTCCAAGATGAAGATTGTTGAGCTACACAGGCAGATCAGCTAGTACTGAAATTTTTTAGCTATGGCTCAAACCATTTCTGCGTGAGGATGTTGCAGAAATTTGAACAATTTCATTGTTTACCTATCTTTCAACACAGAGAAATCAACTCTGACATATGAGAAATTATCATTTTAAATGTGGCTTAAAGTCTTTTTCTCAATATAAGTTTTAAGTGGGTCAGTTTCAATGTGCAGTTTGCTCCTTTATCTCCTGCTCCATTATATGATGACTTCCAAAATCATTATCATCTTGTTATCATAACGGGAGACCTCTCTCCATCAATTTTTGCATTGGACACTTCAAATAAGGCAGTGCAATAAATTTGTGACATAATTGTTATATGATAAAATTACTCGCAAGCCACCCTTACTGAGATTAATTTGCTTTGACCTGGTAAGGTTTCATGGTGGGAAAGTCTTGATTGCCTGCATTTGTTTTAAATTTTAAAGAAATTTTTAGCTGGAAAACTGGCAACCCTGGCATTTGGTTTAGTAAAGAACCGGTTATGCTGTCTTGCTGGAGGCAATAAAAGGCTAGCCTCCCAAAGAGGGTGCTGGTTGAGAGAGTCATCAAAGAGCAATTAGGTGGTAAAATATCATTATAAAGCCATATGTGCAATGATATCATTCTTCACATGAATTGAAAAGAAAAAGTAATTCTTTATAAGGATTTTTAACAATGACAAGCAAACAGCAAGAGGCTCTTACCGTGTATCACAGAGAATGATAGCCCCATAGTCTTTGTTGTGACGGATGACACGGCCAATGGCTTGATTAACAGCCCTTGTTGCCTGTTGGCGGTACCAGGTGTTCCCATCCAAACCCTGAATAAGAAATCAAGAAGTAAAGCATGGATTAAAAAAAAAAAATTGTAATGTACATACACAGAATAGAAATGCTGCAGTTTATGTTGTGAAAGATAAAAAGTGTTATAAGATAAGGTTAGCCTTCTTTAATCTCTAAGCAAGTAAGTCATAAATATTTATCATTATATTAAAGTAGAGAAAAAAATATATTGCCTTTCCTGAGACATTTTTTACTAATCTACATTTTACTTTAGAAGTAAAAAAAAAATTTAATGTTTTCAAAAAGTTTGTGCAAAGGTAATAAATGTAAAGTTTTAAGATGTTCTAAAAACTACTATCATCTAAAATATAACCTTAAACTTGTCTCTATTTTCCTGAAGGAAATCCATTTTGAGTTGGATCCGAGGATCAAACCTGGGAGGGAAGGGTAGACCAGTTATCATCACAGCCCTGCCATTAGCATCTGCAAAGTCCAGCCCCTCACTCACCTAGACACAAGCATGTTACAATGAGCATAGGACCTTTTTTGAACTCAAGCAAACTGATTTTTCTCTTTTATTGCAGTGTAATCAATTAAAATCAGACTTTCAAACTGAGTTCAGTATGTCCATTTTCCAATTTTGCATATAATACAGAGCAGAAAATTGTATATTTTCCAGATATAAAACTAATACAAATATCACTCTTATTTTCCAAATTGTTTTCAGGTTTCTTTTGGCCTCAAGTACCACTCCTCACATGACAAAATTTTGCATATGAAATCAATATATTTGATTGCTCACAAATGAAAGCTATAAAAAGGTTTTAAATAATTAAACCATAATTTTGACACTGCATAGAAATTATAATTGCTTTGAGGAATTTTACGTTACCTTTCCTCTGCAGACAGCCATGAAAATAGCACCATTGAGAGTTGGGTCATTCATCTTGGTATAAAATTCATCTATTGCCTGAAACATAATGGAATTCAAGAATACTAGAGGAAAGCATTTTTATTGTGATAAGAGATATTTCTATTAATTCATGACTATCATATATGATTGATAAAATAAATATGACAGCTCAAAATATGACTTATTTAAAATAAGTAGCTCCAAACATTAATTTCTTAAGGCTTCCATTTTTGAGAAGTTGGATATTTTATTCACAAATTCCTTGCATAATAGGATAAGGTTTGGAGTTTTTGTATGCAACTATCATCACTTAGTCTCACCTATTATTTTTGCAATGCTAAGAGGAACTAAGGATCACAGTTACTGTATGTTTTGAATAAAAAGCTCTGTAAGAATTTAAACAAAAGCGCAGGCATTTAGTCTAAAGATAGATGAAAACGTCGCAACATAATAAATTTTATCACTAATTAGGTGCTCTTAATGTCTCTGGATCAGGGGCATCAATGACCCCATTATATTTGATCTACAATTCAACAATCGAGTTTAAACTTTTTAAATTCACACTTGATTAAGTATCTGTTAAATATCCAATTTTCATTCATCCTGACTGGTTTAATATAATTTATTTTTTAAATCTTGGTAAAACATCTTGCATAGGCTTTTTAGCATAGCTTGTTAAAAAATGAGCTATGTTCATAACCGTGTTTCATTGTTAGGGGTAAAATTCTTCTTTTAAAAATGAAATTGTTTCAGATTTACATTACATTTATGGTTCTTTTTTGATTATTTTCATTGCCTTTTCAAAGTAAGTTCAGTGAAATACAATATGACTGAAAGTAATCTTAGGTCGTTCAGTAGGATGCAGCGGAAAGGGAATTATCTTATTTGGTCTGAGTGATATTATTTCACAAACGATCTCCACAACTTGGAAACCTGAGCTAAACACATAATGCACCTCGAAAAAAAAAAATCAACTGATCATTACCTCCGTAAAAGCAGTCTTTCCTTTTGGCTCTACAATGACTGGCTTGTACTGGGATATGATAGTCCATTGATTTGAGGACTGAAAAGAGAACATTAACAAAAGTAGCACAAGTGAATTTAACTTTCATATACATAAACAAATGTTTACTAAAAATACTAGCAATGTTTTGTGAATTCTCCTAGCAAAATTTACTAAGTATAAATGCAATACGAGTGTGGACACAGAAGATAAGTATAATCCATCTGTCTCAGCATTTATTATGAGTAAATCTCTCCACCCCTCCCCAACTCTAAAGATAATAACAATGGCCTGAACATGTTATCAAATTGAAAAAAATATAACAGCTCAATCATTCTTAGTTTCACACACAAAACCCACTCATTTGCTACTTCTTCTTTGTCTGAATATGGACTGACCAGGAGAGACAAAACAATTGAAGGTCATTAAACTATGATAAATAATTTTAACAGCCCTTTGGCTATATGAGCAACCCCCAAGATAAAGCAGGTATTATTCTAAATTAGAACTGACTATAACCTAATTACAATGAGTTGCATGTCACTCACTTCAAATTTAAAGATGACATTTAATCAGGGTGTCCAGCAACATCTCAATTTAAAATTTTCTACCTTCTCCAAAAATTTCCTACCTAGGATTTTGAAAGAAAATCTAAAGTCCGATAATCAACAGAGAATTTGCAGGGACATGTTTAATAATAGAAATGATAATGTTAACAGAGCACCTACGCAATTGAACGTTTTTAAAGCGGGCAATAAATACATGTTATTAGTATAATTAACAACACACTGGCCTTGCTATCAGCAAAGGCTGTTAGCAAGGTTATTGAATGCTGTTTTTCCTCCCTTTTTCCAACCTCAATGGTCCATTTTCAACTCTCCCGACCTGTCTATCGAATTTCCGACTTTTCCTACTTGCTGGACACCCTGTTAATGTGATGCATTTTTTGAGCTTATAATTGTCATAATTCAAAGAAATTTTTAAGTAGATTCTCTTTGTTCTTTTCGAATAATAAATCTAAGAGGAATTATCTACTTTCAATACAGCTTTTTAAAAATTTTTAATTGCGTCATCTGACTAATCAGGACTAATTGCAAAACAAATAAGAGTAAGTGATTATGTGATTCCATACAATACTGTTTCCAATCAATAGTGATATTTTGTTGAATGAAAAATATGTAGAGGGAGGCATACTCACTTTCCACATTTCAATACATGCCTCCATGACTGGGTAAGATGGAAAAAATACTAGCAGGCCATTTGGAACAACACGGGCAAAGTTGGCTAGATGTAACAAAAAATGATGAGAGTTAAGCAAAGACTAATTGGAATAATGATATTCGATACAAAACAAAAATCTGTGAAAGTTTATAAGAATTATAAGATTGGCCTTATCAATAACAATAAATTATCTTATACAAAGCAGTCATTAATTTCAAAGTACTATTTGATAATATAAAAATTTTCTAAGAAATTATTCAAATTTAAATTCTTATGACAGTTTTCCTCTTTAAATTGTTGTTTATTTAAGCATTTTATCCAAAGTGAATCAAGTGAAGAACTTACTTATAGTATTCCCTAAGCTTTTTTTGTACTCGTCAGTTGATCTGTGGATGTTCATTGTATGAAAAATTTATTGAAATCTGCATTAAAAACATATAAATGGATTGTTAGAAAGACCTAAATGAAGTCATTAAAACCTATTTAGCCCAATCTATAAGCCCTAAAATCTATCTTTGTTATAGTAATAAATATATATATATATATATATATATATATATATATATATGTATGCAAAAATTTTCACCAAAGGCGCTTGAACCATTAACTTCATCTTCATCTTCTTTTGCTTTTTTTTTTCCAATTCATCTTTTAATAAAATTGCTTTATCTATTTACATATGAGATTTCTCTTTTATAATAGTAATCTGTCACCAACAAATAAACAAGACAAGATTAAAATTTTAAGAACTACCAGCATGGAAAGTTTATAAAATACTCAAAACCATTTATTCATAAAGTCAAAGAAGGGTATGACAAGTGAGAGCAAAATGCTGTTCATATCAGATGCCCAATGGAAGCAGCAAAATTATTTGAATTTGTCACCACCAAAAACCACCTTTTCCTCTCCATTTTCACTATTTTTGATTCGTACCATATAAAGGTTTGAAAAAAAAATATTAGAAGCTTATGTAATCTCTCAACACAAGCATAATCAATTGTCAACTTTTATTTTTCTTTAAAATGTACCTAATGACTACACACTCCCATTATCTAACTCATCATACTTGTTTTTTACTCTGATGTATTATGAATATTTTAAAATGTACGAAAGCATGTGAAAAAACTAAGAGTTTGATACTATCATAAGCTCTAGATCTAAATTGACTTATACATATTACAACCCTCTGCAATAACCTGGATCGTATAAACAATAATGTAGAAAAATCAAAAACAGAACTAACCAGTGAGTCTAAAAGCTCTTGTGTGGCATCATAGAACAACACTGCCAAGGTTTGCTGGCAATCTGATGTATGGTGATTCTGATATAGAGTGCTCAATGTATACACACTCCCATAAAAATACGCCTTATTTTTTTTGTCTTGGTATCCCAATCTCCTCAGTTTTGCAATATACGGGTTGCTTTTAGACCAGTTTAATTTCAGCATAGGTAAAGGGGGAGGGAAATTGAGCATTTAAAACAATTTATGACAGGACTCTGCTGAATAATAAACTCCTGGTTACACTGACCTGTTCTTGTAGTCTGAGTTCAGTGTTGCTCCATCTGGTCCTTTACACACAGTCCCAAGCCACACCTGTCCTGGCTCAATCACATGAGGGTTCTCTAGCTGCACTGGAAAAGGGCTAAGAAAAGGTGAGCAAAATGCTTTAAAGCTTTTTTTTTATTGACTCTGTTTATCATAAAGCTCTTAAGCATATATGCTGAGGATTATGCTTATCGACTGACTTCCTAGTCAGTTACTTGCATCTCTAGAAACTTGAAATAGTTCACTTGATGGTGACAACATTTGAGTATGTCTGAAATAACTTAACTTCCATAATTTATTTGAGCAGTATTGAAATGTGCATGTCATGTGATAATCATAAATGACAAATTTCACTCATAAGTTAGGTAGGAGAACATGAAAATTCAGGCACAAGTCAATATTTTGATCTGTTGAGTTTCAATTAAAACATTGCAAGCCATTTAAAAGGGTGAAAAAAAAATTAAAGATAAACTTAAATAACTGAATTATCTTTTTTTTTTAGGTTAAAAGAGGCAACATTTTGAGAGAATTAGAACTTGTTTGAGCCCACACAAATTTACAAAAAAAATTCATTGAAAAACATGCTTACATTTGCATCTCTTTTGCAAAGGAATCAAGAGGAGAAAGTGTGCCAGAGGTTAGAATAATGACCTTAACTCCATGGGCCATAAGATCCTTCATAGTATGACCTGGGCTAAAGCACCAGTAGCTCAGAATTCGCTCTGGTAATGCAAAAGTATTAAAAAAAATCAATGCAAGTAGGAAGTGGTAAAGTTTTTATATATAAATTTTGGGGAACTTATGTTGGTTTTTTCCCCTGAAGACAACTGTTGGGATGATATTTTTACAATATTGATAACATACCTTTTTTCTCTGCATTGCTAGTATTTGACCAAGCATCAAAGTTCTTTTTAAACTTTGAATCACCTTTCTTTGTTTGTATGTGAACCTGAGAGAAGATGAATGATATAAATAATTATTAACAAACCTAATATCTTATAAGTGAATTGAAAGGAATGCTGTGATTCAAACCAAAACTTAGTTAAGCTTACATTTTTGCCACCTTTTCCTAGATTTTTTTTATTATTATTTTTGCTCTGAAGGCTTTTTGTCTGCCTTCCTTTCTTATTTTATATTTGTATGATTCTTTTGTTTAGAAAGTTGTTGATTTAAGGTAGGCTAATGCTTGAATCATGCTTTAATCTATGAAATGCTTTCAAAAGAAATAAATACAGACATTAGTTTTGCATCTCAGGAATACTTGCATTCAGATAAAGGGAACATCTGCTCGAGAAAAATAATAGTTGCAAAACTGAATAGGTCTGCTCTTCTAGGATTTTAGGTTGATTTACAATTATCTTATGAATAGCCTGATCCTAATTAATATATATAATACATACATATCAAATTGTTCTTTTTTTTTTCATCAGATAATCTTAGAACAAGGCATCAGAAACGGTTTGTAGTAAAATTTGGATCCACCTTTAAGGCCTATACAACATTGTTTTTTCATAGAATGAAGCTTTTTGAAAGTTTTACAGTTCTCCTCGATACTTCTACAAGCATATTGATCACATCTACTCAAATCAGTCTAGTTTTTTATCATTTAAAAGGATAATATACCTTGAAATGCTGGGACAAATTTTGTTGATGAGAGAACAATAGCTGGCCATCAGCTGGCTCTTGGCTGAAGATTATCTGCAATTAGATGGTAAAAGCTCTTATAGCAAAGGCCAATTGAAATGACTGACTGCTTAGGAGTAATTCATTCAATAATATAAAGGCAAAAACAATAATGACTAAGATGGCATAGCCAACATCTCAAAGAATTCATATTTAACAAAAACGACCCCTATTAATGGGGGTAAAAACATCACAACCTCCTTATTCAAAAACAGCTCTTCTAAACAAAACAAAAAAATAACTAGTGTTAGTTACTAAACTTGATTCAGTGTAAAGCAGATATTTTAAAGGTAGACTGAGTTTAAAATTACTTAATAATATGATTTTATTTGTATTCCTTTATGCTTTGCCATTGAAAAAAAATACCTTAAGACAGTCACCAAATTTTCCCAGGGCAGCACCTTTGGTGTTCAAAGCAGCATGCCCACCTGCCATTTACCAAGATGAAAGTTGAGGCTGATCACATTTTCATTACAAAAATCAGATGATAAGAATTGTAATTTACTGAGAGTGAGAGAGAGAGAGAAAAGAGACAGAATGAAAAGAAAGAGCAATCACAAATCTATATCTAACCCGAGACATACATTTTAGACAAAAGGAGAAATGCTTTGGTCTTGGATGAAACCTGCTCCTCGATAAGGCACCTATAGCATTGCCATATTCAAGATGATGCACTTTTCTAAAGAGCCATCCTCACCTACAAATATAGATAATTCAGGAAGAGTGATTTTTATGCTTGCCTGAATAGTTAAGAAGTTGTTTTGCTAAGAAAGACCAAGTCAATATCTTTACAAAACTTAAACAAAGTAGCCTCCATCGGATTTTAGGCTGCATGTTTGACTGAACAAAATTAAAATCCAACAAATAAGGCAATCAAACCATGTTAAAAGCTGGGAAAAGCAGGATGAGACCTAGGGGTCTAAAGATGTAATTGAATGAAAAAAAATGGAAATAGAGAAATAGAATAAAAAGAGCAATCACAATCCTAAACCTAACTCGAGACCCATTAATTTATATATAATATTTAAGTATAATATATATATATATAAATATATATATATATAATTAAATAGGGGGAGAGAGAGAGAGAGAGAGAGAGAGAGAGAGAGAGAGAGAGAGAGAGAGAGAGAGTGAGAGTGGATGACTTGGATAAAAATGGAGAGGGAGAAATAATAGATTTAGGGATATTTATACCCACCATCATTGCTCAAAAATGTACTCATTTTATCTAACTTGTCCAGCAGGTCATTTTTGGTGGTCCAGTTGATGTTCACCTTAGAGAGGAGCTCAAAGATGAAACTGGGAAAGTCAAGGTGTAGGCAGGAAAGGTTGGGTGACAGCAAGTTAAAAAATGAAAACTCTTGACAATTAATATGAAAATATGTAAAATAAAAGTGCATTTCAGAAATCATTGTTTTTATGGGCAACAATGTTTAGTTATTTCAAGAACAAATTCGACAATGTCGTCTTGCAACTTTTCAGTTTTTTAAGATACTTTAAAAAATTATTAAATTCAATTTAAGTGTTCAGTCTTTCATCTTGTTTTTTTGTGTGAGTTTGCGGTGGAAGGAGGAGTAAAAAAAAAAATGATTTAAACAATCAAATTCTATGCAATTATCTTACATCCCAGGCAAAGTTCTTCCAGGCTGAGTATCAGATACTTCTACATTGTCTAAGTGTTCTTCCATGTCCAACAGAGTTTCTAAAGATAAAAAGATACATGACAAAAATTTCATGATATAACATTTTTCGGAAAGAAATTTTTTCCGATGGAAAAAAAAAATATTGTATGCATTGCTTAATTCATAGAACAAAATCTATATGAATGTTTATTTAAAATAAAGCTTGTGAATAATGCCTGCTTCATAGTTTAAAAAAGTTTCAATCGTAAAATAAAAAAAGTCGAATAACTTTGAAAAAAAAACCCTAAGGTTTAGAGAAGGAATGAGAACCAAAGGTGCTTTTCATCTACAGCTGCAGAGAAGAATGATGCTATGAAAACCTCTCAAGTAGAAATTAGTTGAAGCTTAACTAATCTTACCTTCCAACTGCTCACCCTATCCTACATATAACGTAATATGATAGAAAGGATTCTAAGTATTAAAATTCTCCAATAGGATTGGCCCAACTAGCTTAAAAAAAAAAAAACAGTGTTGTCTTTGACATGCATGGTTGCAAGGGGTTACAACAAAAGTTTAGCAGAGAGAAAGCTTTAGCTTGCATTTTGACATCTGTAAGTTTGTCTAGTCATCAAGTCATCAAGATATGTTGAAGGCGTGTACCTGTGACTTGGTCACCACTAAAAGCCATATGTGCTCAAGTCCTTTTTTGAAAGCTCGACCCAGCAATAGAGTTACCTTTTTTTTGTATATATATCTTACTCATTTGGCAATTTTTAAGAGAACCATAAGTTCTTTCAGAACGTCCCTTATTTAGAAAAAAAAATTAATATAAATTTCCTTGCAATGAAGTACATCATTATGATAAAAATATTTAAGACATTACTTTTTAAACGGATCACATCCTCCAACGTGAACTCAGGGACTGCCAAAAAAGAAGAAAAAAAACACATGATTTATTTTTCACATGAAGGGATAAGTATTAGATCTTGTGAACAAAAAATAACAAGTTATAAAAAATTCTACAGTTTATATTTCAACAGCAAAGGTTAGTTACACTAACTGAAGCAACAATATCAAAACTCAGCATTAAGTGAGGATGAGAACATAGTAAGCTTATATAAAGTTACAACTCATAATTATTATTGGCATAGTTGTTTGTAAAAAACAAATCATCTTCATTGGGTGAATTACAAGAATATCATGTTCAATAGTTTAAAAAAATTACATTGAAATTCATATTCATGTTCTTTTTATATTGCTTTATGTATATATCATCCCTCTTGCATTACAAAGTAACTCAATAATGAGATGCTCAATTGTTATCTTGATTCGATCATACTCTACTAAATACTAAAAAAGTACATTAACAAAACAAGGTAGCATACTTATCGCAGAGTCTTCCACCTGGGAGAACTCCATCTCTGAAGAGCTCATTTCTGCTAATTTCTCTGCAAGTTTGGTAGTTTCCTCAATAGCTGTTGCTAAATCCAAAGAGCTGAGATCAAATGAAGCTGATTCTTCACATATTTTTTCCTGGCAGTTTTCAAGATATATGAAACAAGTAGCTTAAATAAAATACTTTTGGAAAAATATTGTTGATCATAAAGCTCTGAACTAAGACATATTCCTGTAAATATCATCAACAATTAGATTTTTCTTATGGTCTACTCAAGTTATCATTCAAGTTTCATTCTTACTCAAGTTATCATTCAAGTTTCATTCTTGATCTTTTGACATCATATGTGGGGTATGATGTTATTGCCCTCTAAACAATAAGTCCTAAAAGAAAAGTACATGTCAATTGATTCTTAGTCTAGGACAAACCAAAAGAAATTTTTTTTTAGATAAATAATCGAGTGACCTAAAGTACAGATTTTAAGAATTTAGCCTGTTTAAAGAAAGACGCACATTATTTCAATCAAGAGCATCAGATAATCCGAAAAAGATGACAACATCACATGTGTCTCTACCAAATATCATAGGTGGGCATCCCAACTTTATTTTCCTTTTTTAGAGTCTCATTTTACCAGGATATTTTTTTTTGTCTTTTGCTGTATATTACGATCACTTTGTAGTTAAAATCACCTCAGATCTTAAATTTGCTCTTAACAGGCTTCTTAGATACCTCTTGCAAACAAGGGTATATAATATAATACTATGCAGGAGAAGAATAAACTAAATAATAAACAGCTGTATATGTGATTACATAGCTACTAGCTAATGAAGCCTTTTTATCTCATTCATTTGACCTGACTCAGTATTGATCTCTAGATCTAACCCAGATTCATGTTATCTGGTTTGTGACCAATAGCTTTGAGTATGTACCATGATCTTTTCTTCTATGATAAATGAGAAATCAAAGTTAAACCAGCATCATTGCACTCAATGTAGGAATTTTCAAGAATCTGAAACAAACAATATCTATTATAGTACCATAAAAAACAGTTAAACCAAAACATTTGGCTGAATTTTTTTTTTGCCATGATTACATCAAAATAATTATTACAGTCCCTAGTAGTTTGATTTGATAAAGTTACTGTGTAACTAGTGAACCCCCTTTTTCTCTCAGTCACTATTTAAAGTAAATTAATGCTAAAGCTCACTTTTTTCACTTTTTATTCAACAGTTTGGTCTTATAATTTGGCTTCTCTGAACTGTTTATGGTTAACATGGAGCAGACTCACTGAGACAAAAAACATAAAAAAAAAAACTTTACTTAAAGCACTCAACATCTACCAGAAGTTAACTAGATACTGACCAGATTATGAGCTTCATCAAAGATAATGATGCTTCCTTGCAGTTCAACTCCATGAGTTTTCCGTGACTGAAAGTGTCGTAATAATAATAATAAAAAATAAAGATGATTTTAATTTTAAAAATTGTGAAATATGAGACAGGCTTGACTTCTGGAATGAAATAGTGTAAATTCATGATAAAGATAATAAGCATCTGCTCTAATGAGATTATAGCAAGCATCAGAAAAATAAGAAGACAAAAAAACTTACCTTGCTGTCCAGAAGATAGTTGTAAGGTAGGAACACTATATCGGCATCAGATTTAAGTTCTCTTGCCATGTAGTAGGGACAGGTTCTGAAAAGAAAGAATGAGCATTTAAAGAGGCTTCACTCAATTTAAATTGACCAGCAGATATTTATTTAAAAAATTTGTTTAATAACAAAATTCAGAAGTTTGAGCAGTTCATTTTCACATATAGTAACAGCCTATTATAAAAAAAAAAAATATAAAGTAATTAGAATACTAGTTTTACCTGGTTTTATGTCCAATTCTAACAATATCCTCTATATCAACAACATTTCCCATGGCTGTTCTTGTGTCACTTTTTTTCTTAAAATCTGGAGACAAAATGTAATTAATTAGATACAATTATAACTTGTTCCGCAGAGACAATAAAAGAATGTACATGTTTGATCTTTCATGTCTTTATTACAAAAAAAATTAAGCCTAAGTATTGATTTATTATTTTTTTTAGTCTATATGGGATATAAAACGTCCAAGTTGCTTTAAGTTAGGATCTTTATCTTGGACTCGGTCTAAATGAATCAAATATCAGAAGAAAAAAAATGGATTCTTTCTATAAGCAAGAAAGGCAGAAAATTTCAAATGTTGCTTTTCGTAATTCAAATTTAAAATGTTGCTTATTTTGTACTGGTTCTATGACATAAAATTTCATTGTGCAAAAATGTATTTTATTGAAATTGGCCCATTTGGACTATTTTTAGATAAAAAAAAGTTTCAAATATTTAAGATTTGAGACATTCCCTACTGAACTAATTATGAGAATCCAAGGACATTTTTTTTGGTATTATAATGATAATTTGAATCAAAATTGAAAGATTAGTATTCCTGACTCAAATTTCTAATACATTGCTGTTCACCATATGCCAATTGGACTGGAAAAGAATAAAAATGAAATATCTTAAATCTGAATGATTAGAATGCAATAATTAGAATAAATTTTATCAAAAGAATGTTAAAGAACTACAGTAGAATCACTTTAAACCGAAAGCCGCTAAACCGAAAAATTCAATGAACCGAAAAAAAATCAATAAATTGTGCGAATTTCTTCTTTGCCTTTGTACCCTTTCCCGCGACAAACCGAAATGCTTCGAAACGGCACTGCCTTTAAATCGAAATAACTTTTCTCTATTTTTTCTCTTTCTTCCCCTTCTCTTTATTAACCCAGAGGGAAAAAAATCAAAACACACCCAATGCCTAGTACACGTAATTGTATGAAGGGAAGAGTAGGCATTTTTTGACAATCTAATAGCTGATGGGGGGTGGGGAGGGGCACATCAACCAGTCGATGAACCGGAATGAGGAAGGGTGGTGGCGGTGGTAAGCGATGGTGATTGGACATTCACGCAAGGGGTCGCCCACTGCACCGCCTCGCTCGTGCAGTCAGTGGTTGTGCTTTTGCGCGTGTATGTGTGCAAATAGAGGTCTGGTGCTTTGTGAAACAGTAGAGATAGACACATGGAGCCATCTTTCTTTGTCCGACACACTGATACTTACAGTGATACATGTACTGCATTTTTTGTAAGGCAGTTGTATGTTCTTCAACACGTGGGGGGGGAGGACAGGCACCGTGACACACACACACACCGCCAGTCCCAGTTTTTACATCGTCGGCATTGAACATCGACGCAGTGCTACTGATCAGTACATATACTCTAATTTCTAATTCGCATTAGGCCTACAACTTGCGATAGTTTTCAAAATTTAGCTTTATCCAACTCTAAGGTGTCGAAAAGAAAGCACTCTGCTTACACATTGGAATTTAAACTGAAAATCTTATCCAAAGTGGATGAAAAGAATCTATCAAAGACAGGGATCTGTAAAAAAACATAGCATCCTGAACTCAACGCTGTCTACAATTTTGAAAGACAGGAAGAAGTTACAGAAGGCTCGTGAAGTTTCGCCCAACTACCAAGAAAATGAAACTTTGCAGTCATGAAGAGCTGGAAGAAGCAGGGTTTCTCTGGTTTCGACAAGCCAGGGCAATGAATGTTCCATTGTCAGGCCCAGTTATTATTGGCAAAGCAACAGAAATAGCGGTTACTTCCCCTTAAAAATGACCGAAAACAAAACTAGCTTTAAACCAAAATGAATTCAAAGGGCCCCAAAATTTCAGTTTAAAGTGATTCTACTGTAGTTAAAAGGAAAAAAGTACGAGTGCACAATTCTTGATATAAATAGTGGATATTGAATCATCTCTTTTATTGGTCGTCCAAACAAAAATTGTTTATGGTATTTGAACTATTACAAAAAATGAATGCTTCATTCCAGGATAAATAAAATCAAGTTCTCCAAAATAAAAAAAAAAATTCCTGCATACCAATTCAATTTTTGGATGCCATGAGCTAAACACAAGGACAAGGATGAGATGTAAAGTCTCCTCTACATATCTTCATTCGCTTATTCCCTTAGTCAGTCCTCTTGATATAAGTAGAGTGTGTTTTATCATCCCAGTGTTTCACTACCACATCAAAAGCATACTTCATTATGAGATTACAATGATCTAATCCATCCTTTCCCCCTAACTCAGCAAAGCAAGCATACAAAATTAAAAAGCGTGAGATAAATTCATTGATTTCCAAATAACTTGGTATTCTCAAAGAAAGAGTTTCTTATAATGAACTTCCAAGTTTCATGGCTCAAAAAAAATTTTAAAAAAGACCAATGAGGCAAACAAATAATCTTTAAATTAAAAGGATATTTCAAGAATTTAATTCAAATTGAATAGATTTGAATGTGTGATACATGTCTTTATTGACTGATTGATTAGTTTAAGATGTTCAATTCCAGACTTCTAATGTTCCAGATAAAATAATAAAGAGTGTTTACCTTCAATATTGTTATAGTAGTGACAATGTCTTCCAGCAACTTTCGAGCGGCACATTTGAACCTAAATAAGTGTAAAATAAACGCATAAGAAGAAAATTACCATTTTCAAACAATAGCCTGTAGAAATGTTGGAAAAGAACATAGCTAAATCATCAACAAGGCCTGATTGAAGCAGGCTTGCAGTTAGAATCAAAGAACTACTTTCTTTGTTTTTAAAATTATACATATATATTCAAAGGGTCCTTCAGTTCAACTAAACTTAATAAAAAAAAAAGTTTTAAAATAACAAAAAAAAATAGAACAATCTTAAAAAGCTACATGATGAAATAATGACACAAATAAACCTTTACTCTTTCTCAGATTTCATTTTTATCATGGTTTTTCCTTTGATCGTTGTGATAAATAAATTTTGCGAAGGTCGGCCTAGAACTCATAAATCATTACATTATTATTTTGACAATTACCTTAGCTGTATTATTGGTCAGTTTTTGAACTTGAGGATGGATGCATAGTTGCTCTCTTGATCCAATCACTGATGATTTGACACTGTTGATGAGTTTAAAAATGAAACTATGTTTATGATTACTTTTTGGGAAGACAGCAGAGAAGGTCCTATATCTTGACATTCTCCATGTATTTTAAAACAAAAACTTTTTTTCATCATATCTTTAAATTAGACAAAAAACATAGGACAGTTAAAGCCAAAAACTATGAGGGAGCAGGTCACTTAAGCTTGCAATCAAGGGTGCTTCAAATTTCAGATATTTCTTACTTTAATCTAATTTTAACCATAATCTAGGTTTAATCATGAGACATTTCTAGTAATAAGGCCTCTTTCTTTGTTTATAACTATTTCTTTGATTAATTTCTGTAAAATGTCATATTAGGAAGAGAGGGTAACAGGGAAATTAATATGCAATGGCAAGAAAGACACCTTAAGATGAATACTGATGGTTGATATCAAATTATGAGTTTTAAAAATGCTAAGAAATGTTATTCGTTGTTTAGGTGGGAATATGTGAAGCCCTACAAATAATTTGCTTTATTTTTTATGCATTGTTTATTTAGCATATTTCTGACAAGTTTTTTTATTAACAGCATCATAACAAGTTGTACAAAGAAATTATGAGACAAAAAAAAAGTAAGGAAAATATTTAAGATTTGCTTGTGAACTTAGCATGCACTTTCATATCTCTATGGTCATACTACTCATATAAAGCTATAATTTTTATTTGAAATTAATCTCCAAAATAAGGCAAGTTCATGCCAAGACACTGAAACAACAAATATGTTGATTTCATGCTTCATCCTGAGCAGAATTGATTACATAAAGTCATGTATGATATCCTTCTTGCTAATCAGCCTAATATATGCAATATAGGATAGCTTTATGCGCTTGATAATGACAGAAAATCCGAACAAAGATGCTTGTTTGGTCACTTCAATAAAATGTAAGGATCACATTACAGCATTTTTAGTTGACCTCCATACGCTTTCTGCATAATGCGACATAGATTTTAAGATTCTGTTAAGATTGCCATAAACTGATGATTTATTACTTGAATGAGCATGTGAAAATTTATGTGTTTGGTCAAGCACTAAGATTTTCAGAGTATTAGTTTGAGGGGGTATTTAAAAAATTTCTAATTCCAAGGACAAATCTTAACTGCTTTTCATTTTTTGGCAATCTCTGTCTTTGAAAAGGTTAGAACATCTATAAAGCATGTAAAGGCTAGTTCAATTTTTTTTTTCTTTGATGCATCAGTTGTTCTTTTACTTATTCATCACCTTTGTCAGAATATTTCATGTGCTGGTGATATCATTCTCAAGGACATCTGAGTACATTATACTGTTCACTGCTGCAGAAATTGCTTCATTATTATTGTATATTATTATTATTATTATTATTATTATTATTATTATTATTATTATTATTATTATTATTATTATTACTATTATTATTATTATCATTATTATCAATATTATTATTATTACTTTTATATCAATAAGATAACCCACGGCATTTCATTTGGGGTTTGATAATGTTCCCATATTATTGCCGACACTTTTCCTTTAGGATTCCTTGAAAATTTGAACGTCATTACAAACACAGAATAAAATAAGACAATAAAATCTTGGCAGCGCATCAAAAATCTAATCCTTGAAAGTAAAATTGAAGTAGCACCTGCATTATCCAGCAAAACTCAACTTCAATTATATATATGTATAATTGGCAATCTCTCCCTTTTCAAATATAACTGCAGCTTGCCACACAAATATTCACACATTTGATTCATATCCAGATTTATCAACTTGAAACAAGTTAGGTCAACATCTTTCATGCCCATTAAATGACAGAATCAACTCTTAGTATGGTCTAGGTTCATCAAGGTTAAAGATCATACAGTTTGGTGAGTTTTTTTTTTTCAACCTTCATTGAAATAAAAAAAAAAAAAAAAAGATCAGGAAGTGTTATTTTTATCTCACCTATTATAAGCTGTTCTTTTCAATTCTTGCACTGCTTGGGATAACTGTGAATGGGTTCTCGAAGCATAAATAATTTTAGGTACAACTGTAAAGAAAATATGAGACAGAAATGGTTTAAAATCTACGCATCACAAGAATGGGTATTAATATGTACAATTGTTCCAATTCTTTCAATCTTACGATTTAAATATATCTGCTATGTTTAATTTCATAAATTGCAATATGATAAACTAGCTCTTATTGTAATCATTGTGAAGAGATTAACATTATGAGATTTCAAAACCCAATAAAAAAAATCTCACAGAATTGTTCTGAACCCCAGGTGGCTCCAGAAGCTGTGCTCAGGCTACTCAGCAATTTGTCCATCTCTCTACCTCCATCTCCATCACCTGAAGCAGCAAGTACTGCAGCAACTCCAGCCTGCTTGTTGAGTTCCACCTGGGCTTTCTTACTTTCCTGCCAGGCTAAAGATGCACAAAGCAGAGACAGGGTTTTTCCTGTGCCTGTGGGACTCTCCAACACACCATTTTGACACTAGTGAAAAAAAAACAATAGATATTAAATGAAGTGAACATTTTAAGGTATTTAAAAGTAATTTTATATGGCTACGAGGCATGGACAATGAAGAAAGAGGATGAAAGACGAGTGGAAGCAGCAGAGCTGTGGTTTTACCGAAGACTGCTGAGGGTCAAATAGATGCTCAGATGAAAGCATACTGAATGTGTTGGGAACTACATGTAAGCTGCTAGTACTCATACAATGGAGGAAACTGAAATATGTTGGACATGCAATCCGTAATGAGAGAACAGACTTGATGTCCACTGTTCTCCAAGGTAAAGTGGAATGAAAGAGAAACAGAGGACGACCACCTACATCACTTGTTAGAAACGTCGCAAACATCAGTGGCAAGAAAATTCAGGAGGTGGTCGACTTAGCCAAGATCGAGAGTGCTGGAGGCAACTTGTGAGGACATCATGTGTAGCAGCCAACATTGTTGAGACAGATGAGGTGAGGAAAGAGAGGTAAATGAACCTCTGGTGCTATGAAACAAGCAGCAGAAATACAGGTACGACCAAAATTATAACATCGCAAAATTTTGGCATCCAATCAATTTCTATGGCTTTAACATTAGGTTTCATCACATATAAATGCACCCAACCAACACCCATGTAGTGATGGTATTATGCATTGAAAATTTTTTTTTTTTAAATTATAAAAACTCACATTTTGAAGGCAGCTGAGAACTTTTGTCATGTAATCCACTTGACAGGCATACGGGGTGAATGGAAAGTTTACAGATACACCATTTATGTCTACCAAAGTCATTTTTCACAAGTTTGGATAAACTCAAAATTGCTCCAAGAGTGAGGATAGATTTGACATGAACTTAAAACCTAACTGTGAATTTCATTACATGCTTTCTTATCCAAAAAAAAATAATTTCCTATGTGACAAAATTAGGAAAGAGTTAAATAAGATAACAACTGTAGCATGTAGAAACTCTAGAGGGAGATTTTTGAGACTATAGGTGGAAAATTGAATACCAACAAGTTGTCTAAAGATAATATTTTTTTGGGGGGGCGACAGTCTCAATTGAAATGGAACATGGATTAATTCTATATAGTTTCTGGTTTACATTGTCACACTGTTGTGTATACTTCTGTTGAGATCAAGCTTCTGGACAGTACTTTAGACTTAAGTAGTAATTTAGTTGGTTTCAGTGTTTCTTTTAAAATTAAATTGTTTGCTAGATCTAATTATTGGTGCTGCATATTGCTCATATTTAGAAATTAGAAGATAATTTTTTTTACGTAGAAGAACTAATACTGACTATTTAATACAGCAGCATATCCTTTTTATGATCAAAATGAATGCCTTTAGCTTTAGAAATATTAATGTTTTCTGAAGTTGTTGAAAATTTATCTGAAGGTTATAAATACTTAGATCTAGTTACAAAGATAACAGGTAACGATATCTTCTTGTAAAGTTAAGATTATTTTATTTATTCTTTATTTAAAGAGATTTAACTAGAATCTAGTCTATATGTATCACAGTGGGTTCAATTCATTGTAAAAGAATGCAACTGTATTTTTTACTGAATCAGCGAGATTATAAAGCTAATCTATAACTAAAACACATTGAACTGAAGGGCCTTAAACTGATGAATTCTCTAAGTAACTAATAAGGTGGTGAAGTTCATTCAATATCATGGAAATTATTAATATCGTCTACATTTTGGAGCAAGCATACTGTATCATGAAGAACTAAGCCTTTGCCAGCTTTGTGATTGATCTCAATACTGATCTACTTTCGTTTTTCAAGTTGCCGCGTACAACAATAACAGTAAAATGACGATATAGAATGCAGATGAATAGTTGTGTTGATACCCTTTCGCATAATTAATCGGACCAGAGCTCTGTTGAAGAATCTCAAATCAACTTTTAACACCCTATCCCTAAGATCTCAAACCGTTAATCGCTGATTCTTATGGTTTTAAGAAAATGTTCATCATCTTCTTTACAGCCTTAACGTGAAATTTAAATTTAATGCTCTTTGAGCCACAAATTTCATGTAAACCACTTAGGTTTTATTGTTGCCTTTGGTTCTCAGAAAAATAAAAGCTATTATTTGTACAGATTTGTTAGTTAAATTTTAATATTACTCTAGTCAAATGCTAAATAGAAAGAGGCAAAGGAGGTATGGAGGAAAAAAAAAGAGAAATTAAAAAAAGACAAAGATAGAGAGAGTAAGACACATAGACAGGCAGGCAGGTAGATGACTGACAGACAGTAATAAATCCAAATAGAAAAGCAAAAACACCACACTTGGAGGACAACTTGGTAATTATAAAGGATCCAAAAAGGACGCGTGTGTGTCTGTAAATAGTGTGAAACAAGGTTTAAAAAGAGACAGGCACAACTTTCAGGGCAAGGGAAATGCATGATCCTTTTTCAGCGCCAACCCATACTTCCATCCTTAGTTTTGCATTCGTCAAGTACAGGCACTAATTAATAACACAAACAGTGACGCTACCGATAGGAGAGAAAATAATGGTTAATAACTGAGACTGAGTAATAGGAGGGGGAAAAAAGCTCCAAAAGCTTATGGAACAGCAGAAACTCATCTTTGGACACATCCGCGCTCTCCTGAAATCTCCCGCAAAGTCAAATGTATACGGCAAGCCAATTGCATGATAAAACAGAAAATGGCAGTTTTTGTTATTTCGATTAATTAATGAAAGTTTCTCTAGTAAAGAGCAAGAGGCATGAATTTTTTCGCTTATGGATGTAACCCATTTTGGCTATTTAACAGAAGTATTCAAGCAAAGTTAATGGTCCATATTAAGTTAACCATTGCGGTAGGGCAGTTATCGAAAGATATGTGGAATAAGGTATTTATTAAGTATTAATGGACTACAAATTAAGAACCATATTTATTGAGACGCTGAAGTGTCAACAGGATAATCCTATCGTGGCACGTAGAGTAGAGAGAGAGGGGGGAGGGGGGACCAGCTATTCAGATAAATTACGTAAAAGATGAAGCGAAAGAGCTATAGTCATAAAAATGAGAGACAGCAAGACATAGCGACACCCTTGTCCTCCGCTTGAAACACCAGTGTCGTATGAAGAGAATTTAAGGTAAGATCTTCTATATCTATCTATCTATATATCTATCTATCTATCTATCTATCTATCTATCTATATATATATATATATATATATATATATATATATATATATACATGTATATATATATGTGTGTGTATGTATATATATATAGAGAGATAGAGAGAGAGAGAGGGAGAGGAAGAGAGAGAGAGAGAGATAAATAGATAGATATATAAATAGAGGAAGGAGGGGAGAGAGATAGAGATAGAGATAGAGCAAGTGAATAACCCAATTAAAATGAATTGCCTTATAAGAGCTTGATGTATACGTAGCGAGGCGCAATGAAAAAAAAAAAGAACATGAAAAGAGACATGCTTAATAAGTACACTCTCGGCATAAAAAAAAGGATTGGATGCAACTCACATATATTCACAAATAATTTTTTTTTTTAAAAGTCTATCACTTAGGGCCTAAATAAAAATGTTATAAGTGAGTTATGTCAAAAAAGTAATAAAGAAAACGTAACCACACAAAGAATAACTATGATAATAAGAAAATTATGACTAACTTGGTCGCATAATGTGCTCTTTTTAGTGATGTTATAAACAAAGACAATAACATTATTTGATTAATAAATATTTCTGTTTAGTTTATTAGGCTGGAAGATACATTTTGCAAAATTTTGAAAGAAAGTGTGATAATTTCATTTTTATTTCGGAAATGGTGCTGATTTTTTGCGCATCTAATCTTAATAGTTTCATCATTATCGTAATTATTTGTAACGTATAAAAAAAAACGTTTAAAAACGTTTCAATCTTGTATATCAGTTTTAACCGGTATTATATATTAAAAAAAAAAAAAAATCATTCCGCACATTAACTAGGTCGAGCACCTCGTGCAACGAGTCCCTATTTATGATATAGGTACGGCTGAACTGTAGATTTGTATTTGAAATAAAGTTGCCGCCACCTATACGTCTTTTTTTTTTTTCTTTATCTGAAATATGTAAGTCTTAATCGCCATTTTTTTTTTTTTTTTTTTTTGGTGACATTCTAAAACATTATCTCTGTGTAATCTTAAATAATATAACATTTAATAAATTTTGTTATATTCGCCTCCGAAATACTCGCTTTTGCCTTTTATAAATTCTACCAGTAACTATGAGCGCATTTTTATTTGGTATTAGAAATATAATACAATATGTAGGCCTAAACTAAGAGTCTGTCTAAATGGCATCTGAAACATTTCTATTTATAGAATTCATGGAAGGACTACTCTTTTTGCACAAGCTACTTTGAGACAACAGAGTACCCTCTTCTTGAAAAATCCTTCCGTGGAACCTGAAACACTATGACCTAAAGAAGAAAATATAACTAAATAGACCATGTGCTAGCGGGTGAAACCCTCCCCCCCCTTGGGATTTTTGTACACCCATATTTTCTCAAAGGTGACCCATCTAGGTGTAAGAAAATCGATGTTAGCCAAATGGAAAGTGTCATCTTCATATAGTTATTGCCATTTGTTTACGGGCTTTTGGCATTTTTCAAATAAGGGGATGGGGTTGTTATTTCAGTCATACATTAATTATTTCTACACAAAAGTACACATATTATAGCTCATATGAAAGCTAAAATGATGCTCTTTCTTATGGTGAAAACAGATTTACGAAATCTTTTACGGTAAAAAATATGTATTGGTTCAAAGTCAGATTTTGTGTCAAAATGGAAAAATTAAGATATGTCAAAACCACTGAAACTAAAACTTTTTGTTGGGATTTTTCAACACCTGTATTTCCTGACTTGGTACCTCTCATAGTAAGGGAATATGGGTATAAGTTACTTTGGGAGTGTCATCTTCATGAGTAATTCCCTCTTGTTTACGTTTTTTTTCGCATATCTTCAAATAAGAGGGTAGGGTTGTTCTTTGAGTCATATCTCCACATCCGCTCAAGCAAATGGGCACTTTTTGGTACTCAAATGAAAGCTAAAAAGCTACTCTTTTATGTAGTGTAACGGATTTTACAATATCTTAAGCTAGTCAAATTTTATTTGTATTCAAAGTGCATTTGCCTTGCGAAAATGCAAAACTGAAATATTCAGCTTATCTAAACCAAACCTTGTAAGTAAGGAGTCAATAATTTCTACCTTTTCTAAAGCATTGCACTCCAAGGTGTTAGAAAATGTGAGATAGTTTGATTTTAATTGTCTTCTTCATAGAATTATGGTCTTCTATGATGAATCAGTTCTGTCCTACGTGCAAACTAGGGGGGAGGTTTCTTTTTTCAGTCATACCTCCATATTAGCTCAAGCAAATGGGTACTTGTTGGTACTCAAATAAAAGCTAAAAAGCTATTCTTTCATATAATGTAACGGGTTTTACAATATCTTAAGCCAGTCAAATTTTATTTGTATTCAAACTACATTTACCTTGCGATAATGCAAAACTTAAATAATCAGCAGTCAAAATCAATCTTATATGAAGAAGTAAACATTTTATGGGTTTAAATGACATTTACCTATCACTTTCACAAACCTTTCAAAACTGTCAGAAAAGTGTCTCTGTAAAAACATCAAAACAACAGAAAGTACAGATTGTTGCACAGAGGAACATTTTTGGACAGCTGTTGATGCTAAGTACTGATCATGAGTTGGATCTCCAAAAAGTATTGGCATATCCACTAAGTCCAATTCCATGGGCCCTTGCAACACCAGACGGACTTCCCACAAAAACAGACAAAAGTGTATTAATGCACAAACTGGAAAGCCCTGCTGCCCTTGCCGATGCCACAAGCAATACAAATACACTGAAAGAAGTAATCATTGATGGAAATGCTCTGCTTCACTCCCTTAAAAATATTCCCGAAACTTTTGGCCAACTGACAGAAAAGATCTTACCCCAAGCTGATACCCCAAATGTATTCATTTTGTGACAGATTCGTACAATGTGAAATCAATCAAATGTCTTGAGCGGATGAGAAGAGGCTCCAGCCAAACACAACCCTTGTTGTTGCGTGGACAGTCAACAAAAACCCCAAGAGACTGGAAGTCCTTTATATCCAATGATGAAAACAAGAGAAATTTCATCAACCTACTTCTGCAATTGTGGGAGGATGATAAATATGCAGAACAACTCAAAGAAAGGGAAATCATGTTTGCGTCAACAGAACAGTGCACCTGTTTGACGAGCAGCGATGGAGTGACAAGAGAATCAACCATTGTGCACTCGCTGTGTTCATCTCACGAAGAAGCGGACAATCGCATTATACTTCATTGTTTTCATGCAGCCCAAAATAACTGTGATGAGATTGTCGTCCACTCTCCGGACACAGATGTCTTTTTCCTCCTGCTGTACTTTGCCACTGAAATATCAAAGCCATTATTCTTACAGACTGGAACAGGGTGTCATCGCAAACTCATCAACATATCTGTCTTAGCTGAGATGCATGACAAAAGTTTTATCCGTGCTATTTTGGGGTTTCATGCATTTACAGGGGGTGACACCACTAGTGCATTCCTTTGAAGAGGAAAAATGAAGCCATTGAAGATCATGAAAGCAAAACCACAGTTTCTGCTTGCATTTGAGGCTCTTGGTGTGAATGACGCTGTAGGTGCTAACTTGCTGTCTGACTTGGAACAGTTTGTTTGTTTCATGTATGGGAAACCTACATATTCAGATGTGAACAAGCTTCGTTTTGACATGGTTCGTCAACGTTTTCAAACAGGGTTGGAAATGGACTGACTAACTCTGATGGAATCGATTTTAGTTAACTGCCTCCATGTCGATCCACTCTCCAAATGCACATCAAGCGGGCCCAAGGTCTACAAAGTTTATCTCTTGTAAGTATGATATGATATGATATGATATTTTTTCAGCATTATTAGGCCTTTAGGCCTTTTGCTGATCTTTTTATTCACAGTCTTTTGTAGAACTATTTTGAGTGTTGGTGATCTTCCCTGTCTAAATTACTCTAAATACAGTGATACGTATGTGTTCTTTCCAGTGACAATCTAGTCTATATTTAAAACTGTTCAATGATGGAGCATTCACAACATGAATTGGCAGCCCATTCCAGATGTCTGTAACTCTATTTGAGAAAAAATGCTGTCTTAGTCCAGTGTTTACTCTACATTTTCTCAATTTGTGCATATGTCCTCTATTTCTTGTATCGTCTTCCTTGATAAGAGGCGAACTGAAATCATACATTTCATGGGTAAACTTGTAAACTTCTATCATATCTCCTCTTTTTCTCCTGTACTGCATGCTAGGAAGACGTAGACTTTCTAATCTCTTTTCGTATGCTAATTCAGCTAAGCCTGGAACCAACTTGGAAGCTCTCCTCAACACACTTTCTATAAGATTTTTGTCTTTCTGGAATCTTGGCGACCATGCTACATTATTAAACTCCAGATGAGGTCTAACCAGTGCAGTGAATAACAATCTTAGGCTCTCCTCATCTAAAAATTGGTATGATCTTCTAATCAGCCCCAATATTTTGTTTGCCTTAGCCACTTGTGCCTCAACATGCCTGCTGAATTTGAGTTCATTATCCACCATTACCCCCAGGTCCTTTTCACATTGTGAAGTTTCCAGCTTTGCTCTATCCTGTGAATAGTGAAGTCTCATAGTATAGTCTTGCTTTGGGTTATTCCTGCCAATGTGTATGACCTTACACTTATCTGCATTAAAGCGAAGCTGCCACTTGTCTGCCCAGTCGACCAGTTTATCTATATCTGCCTGCATAGTCAGTCTTTCCGATTCTGTCTGGACTGTGGATGAGACTTTGGTGTCATCAGCATACATTGTGCACCATGATTCTAGGATTTCCGGCAGGTCGTTGATAAAAATCACAAACAGTACTGGTCCAAGTACACTTCCTTGTGGGACGCCACTTGTAACATTCGACCAATCTGAATACATTCCCTTCACCGACACCTTTTGCTGTCTTCCAATGAGGAAATCCCTAATCCAGTTCAGGACCTTGCTTTTAATACCATATGACTCAATTTTGGCTATCAGTCTCTGGTGTGGGACAGAGTCAAAGGCTTTTGCAAAATCTAGGTAAACTGCATCCACAGGTCTTCCCGTATCCAGTGCTGTAGTCCATTTTTCCAGAGTATGCAGCAAATTTGTCGCACACGATCTTTTTGGGACAAATCCATGTTGGCAGGATGAGAGAAGCTTGTTTTGTTCTGTATGTTCCATGATTTAGTAAGGAGCATTTGTTTGACCACTGTTGCGACAGTAAACAATTCGCTATAAACCATTGATAAATGAATATGATACATAGTCTGTCAATCGCTTGATCTAGTAGATTAGACATTTAGATGTAATTGGAACATAGTTCAAGGATCAACTTTGCATACATGTGTATTGCCAAAGATTTTATTACTTCAGAACGTCCAAAATAAAGATCAAATATTCAAATTTAGACAATTTTGACCTACTCTAAAATGGATCTAGGTATAACTCTAGATCTAGAACTTAGTGCAACATAAGCATGCAGGGCAGTTTCCTTTTTTTTCCTTTAAACATTGAAAGCACTTCTTCAAATAAAACTGAAACTAAATCTACAGTTCAAAATTTAAAACTAGAAGCATGGTATTTTTTGTACTAAATCTAGCTCTTCCAAATGCACAGCTGTGTTTGCAACTCAAATCTGCTTATATCTATAAACTGAAAATGTATATTTTGACAGATATAATTTTGTTCAGCTTTCACTTGTGTTAAAAAAACCAACAGCCAATAGCACTGGTAGACAAGAGAAATTAAATTTTGAAAGTATTTTCACAAATCAAGATACACAGGCATTGTTTTATTCAGGTTTAATATATGTCTTATTTGTATCAAACTTAAATTTTTGAATTGTACTACAAGTATTGTTTTTTTACGCTTTAAGGATTAATAATTGAAGATGTAGATACACAGAATACTTGCTTGTTTATCTGTCATAAGGGATGGACATCAAGGGTATGACATTTTTTACCCCTGTTGCAACTGTTGTAAAACAGTTGGCTTTTTCATTTTAGATATTGATTATTAAATACTGTGTCCAGAACTGCAGACTCAATTGACTATAGGCTTTCCACTGCAAACCAAAATCCTAAGGAAACTAAATAGTAGCAACTTTTGAATAAACCACCAACATTTCAATGTAGGTATAGGGCATATTTAATTTAAAAAGTCTATGTACTTAGATCCAGAAAGATCACCCTGTAGATCATTTTGATATATTGGGTTTTTGATGTATTTGAATAATTTTTTTTTGAAAATCTGCTAGTGTAAGTACATGTAATGACATTTTGAACATAAAAGATAATAACTTGTAATGGTGAAGCAGATCACATAATTAAAAAAATATTACAGGGTTATCTTAAATTACATGTACCTAATAGACTAAATTGTTACACAATCATGCTGGTGTTGCAATCTAAATGATTAATTTTTATATCATTTTCTTTAATATTGCACGGAAAAATTCAACCTTGCCATTAATGATGAGATTTTTTTAAAGCTTTGAACCTTTTTAGACTGGTTTGGTGTAAAATTTATCTTCACCATCATCATGACTTTGATTCCCGAGTTAAAATAAAAGAGATCAATACATCAATTTTTAATTTATTCATTTTTTATTAGATGACTGGATGGAAGATAATGTTCAGGTAACATGAATGATCAAAACTTTTTTTTGTTGGTTTTTTTTTTTCAAAGTAATTTTAACAATTTATTAAAAACTGTAATAAGACTTAAAAAAAAAAACATCAGTATATATCAAAAGGATGAAATTATCACTTAAAAAACACAGCCAAAAACTGAAAAAGAAAGGAAAATGTAGTAATTTTATAAGAAAAGGTTTTATTTCATATCTTCTTTAATTCATCTGAAAATCACAGAAACACTTTTGAAAATTGCTTGTTATAATTCCACAGAACATAACATTTTCCAAACAAGTAAAAGGAGTGTGATATGTAACGAGTATTTGTTGAATGATAAGTATTACAAGAAGTTATATATATATATATATATATATATATATATATATATATATATATATAAATGTGTAGATATAATACAATTCCAGTAAATACAACTAAATTTCAATTTTAAAAAGTTGGTCAAACAGACAGTATTTAGTATTAGTATTAGTTAGGAGATCCCTTGATAAAGTTTTCTTTCAATGAATGATGTATAATTATACCTTAATTGAAATATTACCCTACAATATCCATTAGTTCTTTTTTCTTTTTAGTTTTATTCATCATCATCATCTATATAAAAAAAGAAACATTACTGGTATATTTATCTTCCTGTTCATGTTATTAATGATGCAAAATGAATAATATGGACATGAAAATAAACTTTGAAATGTTATTTCGGTTCACCATAGCTTTAATTTAGGGATCCAAAAAATTCATTCTCACCTTTACATCTTGGGTGTGCAAGTTCAGAGATATTAATTCTGTAATCTTAAGTTTCTGGTATTTGATGGAGCAGCTGTCAAACTGATAAATGGGCCTAAGACCACTTCACATGGTGTCATAGGCTTTAAAAAATATTTGATTTTTTGGTCAGAAACAATTTAATAGCCACAGGCTAGTCTTGTTAGTCTATGTACCGATAGCAGGCTTATAAGGTGGCACTGCAATAGATTTCTAAACAGGCATCAGTTCCTTAAACTTTTTACTTTTAAGGACCAAAAGGTCTCAGCATCTTCCAGATGGGAAGGCTTTGCTTAAAAGTGAAATAATTTTTTACTTTAAGTGAACAAACAATCTTAAATCATTCAACTATCTGTCATACACGGGTAATATTAAAGAGAAATAATGGATTGAAATATGTGGCATTTTCTGGAAATACAAGATACTTGTAATATAATTGGGTTTGGCAAGAAGTTATGACATAATTTTTTAAGAAATAACATGTATTTATATTAAAAACATTATATGAATATGCTCATGACATTTACATAAAAAAAAAACATATATGTCATTTATGAAAAGCATAGGCCTACTAGTTGAAAATGTCAGTGACGCATAGGGCATTGACTAGACAAAGCATCATTTATATTCTTGTTTTCCCTCCAAAATAATAGTTCCATATTGATAATGATATAGTTGCATACATGTATTCATATTTTTTTTTATTTGTAGGCAATTTAACCTGCATGGAAACATGTTAGGCAATGTACCTCCAAAATAAAAAAAAAAAGGAAAGCATTTTTGTGTGAAGTTTCCAGAGCCTAAACTAAAGGTTTATGCAATTTTATAAATGTCCATGAAAATATTTTTAAAAATACACCTTCATTCCAATCATGTTCATATGTTGTACAATAAAATAATGGATATGACAAATTCACAATACAATAAAACATACCCATCACTATCAGTGGCAAAATTTTATATCAAAATTCATTATCTGCATGGAAATAACAGATTTTTTTCACTCCTTCAACGTGAAGATCACATATGTTATGAATCAAACATTGATATGCATGCTATGACACACCATTTATAAAAAAAAATGACTCCACTTTCACCCTTTTTTTGAAAAGCACAAAAATACTGGTAAACACACTTGTAACACACCTGTAATTTTATACTCAAGTTTCTTTTAATTTATCCCCTTCATAGTAATAACTTTGAAAATTTAGATTAAATATTTTTTCTTTCCTTCTTTTCTTTTCTTTTTTTTCTTCGCAGGAGGGGGGTGAGGGGTGGGCTCAAATTGAAAAGTTGAATTTTACATAGTTGATCAGAAGTAAACTTCTGTCTCTTAACTTTCATCCCTTAGGCACTCTCTGTCTTATTAAAGGTACATCTCATTGAATGTATACATTTTACAAGCCATGAAATATACCTGTTTAAATATTTTTATTGTTTTGGCAATCAAATGATGTCTTTTGTTTTTCTCACTGCTTACATTCTTGTTCTATCATTAGTATCAATGTAATAAGGTTTATAATAAGTGTCATTTTTTTTTTCAACGTAGCACTTAAAAAATATTTAATGCTTCAATTTCTTTTCTGATATCGATATTCAATTATGTAAAGTATATTTCTTTAAAGTAAATGTGAACAATTCCATCTACATTATATTCCCTTTTGTTCTGTGTTATTTATTCAAACCAATGCTATTTTTTCCAATTCCTTTTAAAGTGCTACAAACAATGAAGACCCTGGTATGGGCTATTAATAAAAGATGCCCATCTCGCATACATATCATATCTACCATATCAGTCATAGATACATTACAGTAACACATAAATCTGTTTCAAATCATTTTTTAGTTTATTTATTAATATATCCAACCCAATTAAATATATTCTGTTTGATATGGTCTATATAATAGGGATTATTTATTGATATATCCACCATCAGTGAAGACACTCAAGGAAGTCATATAGGGTTGTTTAATTAGTGGAATCATCACATATAATTTGAGAAACATGATTTAACATCAATTTCCTCTAGGATTTTCTTTTTTGTATGCACAATAAAAAATCATCAACTTCTATGCTTTTTATATTGCAGGTTGCAAAATCATGGTGGAATTCTTTTTCTTCTTAGCCGTTTTGTGTAATATCTGATACATAATTATCATTAATACATAAAAAGCTGAAGTAGTAAAACTACGATGATACTATTAGCAGTCTAGTACATTTATGTTACATCATGCGTTGCAAGTAAGTCGTACAAGTTGCGTAATAAAAAAAGTCATCTCAGATCGTGCTGTTGTTAATTCTATATTATTAAATACACCCAAACATTTAACAATATCTACACTTAACTTTTCATCCCTAAGTTTGAGTTCTTTATAAATATTGCATTGTTTTATATCCTTCTGTATAATTAAATTGTCTCTGTCAATTTTTGCATTGTTTTATATCCTTCTGTTTAATTAAATTGTCTCTGTCAATTTTTGAAATTATATTTATGTTATTATATCCAATACCTTAGCTGATTTTATGCCATGTGAAAGCTTTCAAGCAACATTATATCTTGTTTCTTCTGAATCGCTCAAGTGGACAAAATCAAATGAATGATCCATTGTGATCTTAACAGTAGTATATTATTACGAGTCACTTTTTTTTATAATATCACTATTGACTTTCAATAAAGAAGTACAATGGTTATCTACTTTGCCATTAATCTTGTTTTTTCTAGGCTTTTTAGGCTTTGAGCCTTCACTTTTTTCAGCTGGACTATTACATAATGATAAATAATATAGACAGCTTTGTTGCTTGTTGGTATTGCAATTCTCATGTACACATATTCTTGCAAACATAATTTTTAGACAAAAATCTTTCAGATTCAAATTCCTCTTCATTCTTAAATTTTTTATGGCATATTGTTGATTTATTTTAGTTTTAATTTTAATGTTTTATAAATAATTAAATAATAGAATATGAGCAAAGGGAGCTATAACAACATTTTCTCATTAGGTGATTTACTTTGTACTCACACTTTTCTTTGTTAGAGGTATTACTGGATAACATAAATTAATAAACGATGACTGCCCCACTAATTGAAAGGTTCCACATACATCCTGTCGTCTGCATCCATACCAAGAAAGTTTAATATTCCAATATTCTCTCCAATTCTCTCTTTCATGCTTTGAAAGTTATTGTTGTTGCAAAAGTCCCAGACAACATTGAAGACTTTATTTTAAACTTGTCAGCAATGATCTGGTCCATGTGGCTGGTGAGGAGCCAGCCCTCAAAGTCTGCCCCAGTCCTGTCTGAAAAAAATCAGTCAATAGTTAAATATCATGAGAATATTATTTCCAATGCAGGACGGAGGTGTTTTTCAGTATTTTTTTTGTTTTTTTTTTTCAAATAATTTTGTCAGTTTCATGTGTTTGCGAGTTATGAGTCCATGTGATAGAAAATTTAACATTATGGGTAACTGTTTTGTCTTTATCTGTAACTAGTGACTGGTACAGAGTCCCAAAGACACGGATAAATAGCCATCTAAACTCATTCTTTCCAACATCTATCTTCTTATATTATGAGGAGGTTAAAAGAATAACTAAATCATAAATTATACATTTACCTTTGTTTCCCAGTCTGATGTTGTAATTTTAGAAACAACAAAATGATATGCTCCCCTTTTCTTTACTTACAAGTTTTTTTTATCACTTTTCTAATACCTCCTTATACATGTATAGATTTATATCTCCATAAATTTATGTCATCTGTATACTCATACTGTGATACTAGAAAATCTATATAATTATTGTATTTATGTTCTGAGAGCATGCCATTTTTAATTTTGATTTGTTAAACTAATAAAGTTATCTTATCTTATATCATGTTTTAACTATAACAAATATTTATGGGTACCTAACACTTCCTTTGTGGCAGTTTAATATATGCTAAATATAGTTGTATTTAAATTGGTGTACAAGAAGTGAAATTCGTGAAAAAAAAATTAAGGTTAAATAATCCAATGATCCTTGTAGAAGAAATACAACATACATGTTATGATTTGCCCTGTACAATATTTCTTGTGTTGAATTGTAAACAACTAAGTTAAATCATCAGTTCTCTTATTACTTGCAGAGCATTTATTTATTTTAAATGAAGTAAGGTTTTATTTATTTATTGATTACAAAGGAATGGCACAATTTAAAAATAATAATGTTTGCATCCAGGTGATAATCAAAAACACTAGGAAATTACAAGAGAGGTTGTATGTAGAGAGAGTAAAGAGTATAGGTTTATAGGTGCCTATAGTACATTTTGAAGCATAGTAGAAAAAGAATAAATGTTTATATAATTATACTTACCATGAGGTTAGCCAGGTTTTCCCATATTATTGCCACAAAGTTATCCAAGCTTATAGGGCTGCCATGTTCTCAGGAGTGTCCTGGACCATCCACTCTTCCCCTTTCTGAATTTTGTCTGGCTTTGCCCTTTTCCTTGGTAATGCACTTCCTAATGAAAAAAAATCAAAATAATCAAAAAAACAGTCATAAATATGAAAACATGTATGATGTGGAATTTTATTAACATGATTGTGTGATACCTTCATTAATGATTCCTCCACAATGTTAAGGTCAAAGAGTGCTCACAAATGGGTTCTATAAAAATAGAAGAGTAGTCTATTATCAACATACTGCCAAAGCAAATTTGATCTTTTAGCAGTAAGTATGTATAAACTGGAAGCCGAGATGTCGTAATAGGATGTTGAAGAATAAAAAATTGGATTCCTTCTCACTCTGTCACAATGTTTTTAGGTCATTTTGTAATTATTTTTCTTCTACATATGAAAACAGATATCACTTAAATTCTTATTCATCAGCTGAATTTGCTTGTGTACATAACTCTGTCCAACTGTCTCAAAAGGAGGTGTGTGTCAAAGTGATCAAATTTCTCACTTTTTACTTCCCATTTGAGTGAAATTTTGAAGTAGTACTTTTAAATTAATAGAACCACAACAAATGTTTATTTCCATAATTTATGTGTATCAGATATAGCTCACTATTATCTCATGCCCCTAAGTTGAAGTTTTTGAAAAAATTCACAACAGTATTAACGCTGTACACTTCAGTGTGTCCTGACATATTTGATATAACTTTTTTGTAATTAAAAACTGAAGCTTTTGCTATGGTCCATGAGTGTCTTTTTTTTTTTTTCTTTGGAATATTTGAAAGTTAGATTCAATCATTCTTAATGTTGTATGAAATTTGAAAATGATTACTACTTTGCAAGATGGT
>JAWDGP010000829.1:0-15056 GCA_033675545.1 Elysia crispata
TCATCAAAACAATACCATACTATCAATGTGGCCGCCAGTTGATTCTATTTTGGCCATCTCTATAATTAGCATAAATCCAATATAGCCGCCGATTAATTCTATTTTGGCCATCTCTATAATTAGCATAATTCGAATTTCATTCTGGTAATCTATATAAATACAATAAATCCAATATGGCCGCCGGTTAATTCTATTTTGGCCATTTCTATAATAAGCATAATTCCAATTTCATTTTGGTAATCTATACAAGTACATTAAATCCAAATTTTAATATGGCCGCCACTTGATTCTTTTTTGCCCATCTCTACAATTAGCATAAATCCAATATAGCCGCCGATTAATTCTATTTTGGCCATGTTTATAATTAGCATAATTCGATTTTCATTCTAGTAATCTATATAAATACACTAAATCCAATATGGCCGCCGGTTAATTCTATTTTGGCCATTTCTATAATTAGCATAATTCCAATTTCATTTTGGTAATCTATAAGTACATTAAATCCAAATTTTAATATGGCCGCCAGTTGATTCTATTTTGGCCATCTCTATAATTAGCATAAATTCAATATGGCCGCCGGTTAATTTTTATTTCGCCCATCTCTACAATTGACATAAATCCAATATAGACGCCGGTTAATTTCTATTTTGACCATCTCTATAATTAGCATAAATTCAATATGGCCGCCGGTTAATTTCTTTTTTGGCCATCTCTATAACTAGCATAAATTCAATATGGCCGCCGGTTAATTTTTTCTTGGTAATCTCTATAAAAAGCATAATTTCAATGTGGCCGCCGGTAAATTCCATTTTGGCCATCTCAATAATTAGCATAATTTCAATATGACCGCCAGTTAATTCTATTTAGGCAATGTGTATATTAAGTATAATCCAATATGGCCGCCAGTTAATTCCAATTTGGTAATCTATATAAATATAATAAATCCAATATGGCCGCCGGTTAATTCTATTTTGGCCATCTCTATAATAAGCATAATTCCAATTTCATTTTGGTAATCTATACAAGTACATTAAATCCAAATTTTAATATGGCCGCCACTTGATTCTTTTTTGCCCATCTCTACAATTAGCATAAATCCAATATAGCCGCCGATTAATTCTATTTTGGCCATGTTTATAATTAGCATAATTCGATTTTCATTCTAGTAATCTATATAAATACACTAAATCCAATATGGCCGCCGGTTAATTCTATTTTGGCCATTTCTATAATTAGCATAATTCCAATTTCATTTTGGTAATCTATAAGTACATTAAATCCAAATTTTAATATGGCCGCCAGTTGATTCTATTTTGGCCATCTCTATAATTAGCATAAATTCAATATGGCCGCCGGTTAATTTTTATTTCGCCCATCTCTACAATTGACATAAATCCAATATAGACGCCGGTTAATTTCTATTTTGACCATCTCTATAATTAGCATAAATTCAATATGGCCGCCGGTTAATTTCTTTTTTGGCCATCTCTATAACTAGCATAAATTCAATATGGCCGCCGGTTAATTTTTTCTTGGTAATCTCTATAAAAAGCATAATTTCAATGTGGCCGCCGGTAAATTCCATTTTGGCCATCTCAATAATTAGCATAATTTCAATATGACCGCCAGTTAATTCTATTTAGGCAATGTGTATATTAAGTATAATCCAATATGGCCGCCAGTTAATTCCAATTTGGTAATCTATATAAATATAATAAATCCAATATGGCCGCCGGTTAATTCTATTTTGGCCATCTCTATAACAAGCAAAAATTCAATATGGCCGCCGGTTAATTTCTATTTTGGCCATCTCTATAATTAGCATAAATTCAATATGGCCACCGGTTAATTTCTGTTTTGGCCATCTCTATAATTAGCATAAATTCAATATGGCCGCCGGTTAATTTTATCTTGGTAATCTCTATAACAAGCATAATTTTAATGTGGCCGCCAGTTGATTCTATTTCGCCCATCTCTACAATTAGCATAAATCCAATATTGCCGCCGGTTAATTTCTATTTTGGCCATCTCTATAATTAGCATAAATTCAATATGGCCGCCGGTTAATTTTTTCTTGGTAATCTCTATAAAAAGCATAATTTCAATGTGGCCGCCGGTAAATTCCATTTTGGCCATCTCAATAATTAGCATAATTTCAATATGGCCGCCAGTTAATTCTATTTAGGCAATGTGTATCTTAAGTATAATCCAATATGGCCGCCAGTAAATTCCAATTTGGTAATCTATATAAATATAATAAATCCAATATGGCCGCCGGTTAATTCTATTTTGGCCATCTCTATAACAAGCATAAATTCAATATGGCTGCCGGTTAATTTCTATTTTAGCCATCTCTATAATTAGCATAAATTCAATATGGCCGCCGGTTAATTTCTATTTTGGCCATCTCTATAATTAGCATAAATTCAATATGGCCGCCGGTTAATTTTTATTTCGCCCATCTCTACAATTAGCATTAATCCAATATAGACGCCGGTTAATTTCTATTTTGACCATCTCTATAATTAGCATAAATTCAATATGGCCGCCGATTAATTTCTATTTTGGCCATCTCTATAATTAGCATAAATCCAATATAGCCGCCGGTTAATTTTTATTTTGCCCATCTCTACAATTAGCATAAATCCAATATAGACGCCGGTTAATTTCTATTTTGACCATCTCTAGAATTAGCATAAATTCAATATGGCCGCCGATTAATTTCTATTTTGGCCATCTCTATAATTAGCATAAATTCAATATGGCCGCCGGTTAATTTTTATTTCGCCCATCTCTACAATTAGCATAAATCCAATATAGACGCCGGTTAATTTCTATTTTGACCATCTCTATAATTAGCATAAATTCAATATGGCCGCCAGTTGATTTCTTTTTTGGCCATCTCTATAATTAGCATAAATCCAATATAGCCGCCGGTTAATTTTTATTTTGCCCATCTCTACAATTAGCATAAATCCAATATAGACGCCGGTTAATTTCTATTTTGACCATCTCTAGAATTAGCATAAATTCAATATGGCCGCCGATTAATTTCTATTTTGGCCATCTCTATAATTAGCATAAATTCAATATGGCCGCCGGTTAATTTTTATTTCGCCCATCTCTACAATTAGCATAAATCCAATATAGACGCCGGTTAATTTCTATTTTGACCATCTCTAGAATTAGCATAAATTCAATATGGCCGCCGATTAATTTCTATTTTGGCCATCTCTATAATTAGCATAAATTCAATATGGCCGCCGGTTAATTTTTATTTCGCCCATCTCTACAATTAGCATTAATCCAATATAGACGCCGGTTAATTTCTATTTTGACCATCTCTATAATTAGCATAAATTCAATATGGCCGCCGATTAATTTCTATTTTGGCCATCTCTATAATTAGCATAAATCCAATATAGCCGCCGGTTAATTTTTATTTTGCCCATCTCTACAATTAGCATAAATCCAATATAGACGCCGGTTAATTTCTATTTTGACCATCTCTAGAATTAGCATAAATTCAATATGGCCGCCGATTAATTTCTATTTTGGCCATCTCTATAATTAGCATAAATTCAATATGGCCGCCGGTTAATTTTTATTTCGCCCATCTCTACAATTAGCATAAATCCAATATAGACGCCGGTTAATTTCTATTTTGACCATCTCTATAATTAGCATAAATTCAATATGGCCGCCAGTTGATTCTTTTTTGGCCATCTCTACAATTAGCATAAATCCAATATAGCCGCCGGTTAATTTTTATTTTGCCCATCTCTACAATTAGCATAAATCCAATATAGACGCCGGTTAATTTCTATTTTGACCATCTCTAGAATTAGCATAAATTCAATATGGCCGCCGATTAATTTCTATTTTGGCCATCTCTATAATTAGCATAAATTCAATATGGCCGCCGGTTAATTTTTATTTCGCCCATCTCTACAATTAGCATAAATCCAATATAGACGCCGGTTAATTTCTATTTTGACCATCTCTAGAATTAGCATAAATTCAATATGGCCGCCGATTAATTTCTATTTTGGCCATCTCTATAATTAGCATAAATTCAATATGGCCGCCGGTTAATTTTTATTTCGCCCATCTCTACAATTAGCATTAATCCAATATAGACGCCGGTTAATTTTTATTTTGACCATCTCTATAATTAGCATTAATTCAATATGGCCGCCGATTAATTTCTATTTTGGCCATCTCTATAATTAGCATAAATCCAATATAGCCGCCGGTTAATTTGTATTTTGCCCATCTCTACAATTAGCATAAATCCAATATAGACGCCGGTTAATTTCTATTTTGACCATCTCTAGAATTAGCATAAATTCAATATGGCCGCCGATTAATTTCTATTTTGGCCATCTCTATAATTAGCATAAATTCAATATGGCCGCCGGTTAATTTTTATTTCGCCCATCTCTACAATTAGCATAAATCCAATATAGACGCCGGTTAATTTCTATTTTGACCATCTCTATAATTAGCATAAATTCAATATGGCCGCCGATTAATTTCTATTTTGGCCATCTCTATAATTAGCATAAATTCAATATGGCCGCCGGTTAATTTTTATTTCGCCCATCTCTACAATTAGCATAAATTCAATATGGCCGCCGATTAATTTCTATTTTGGCCATCTCTATAATTAGCATAAATTCAATATGGCCGCCGGTTAATTTTTATTTCGCCCATCTCTACAATTAGCATAAATCCAATATAGACCCCGGTTAATTTCTATTTTGACTATCTCTATAATTAGCATAAATTCAATATAGACGCCGGTTAATTTCTATTTTGGCCATCTCTATAATTAGCATAATTCGATTTTCATTCTAGTAATCTATATAAATACAATAAATCCAATATGGCCGCCGGTAAATTCTATTCTGGCCATCATTATAATTAGCATAATTCGAATTTCATTCTGGTAATCAATATAAATACATTAATTCCAATATGGCCGCCGGTTAATTCTTTTTTGGCCATTTCTATAATTAGCATAATTCCAATTTCATTTTGGTAATCTATAAGTACATTAAATCCAAATTTTAATATGGCCGCCAGTTGATTCTATTGTGGCCATCTCTACAATTAGCATAAATCCAATATAGCCGCGGGTTAATTTTATCTTGGTAATCTCTATAACAAGCATAATTTTAATTTGGCCGCCGGTTAATTTCTATTTTGGCCATCTCTATAATTAGCATAAATCCAATATGGCCGCCGGTTAATTTCTATTTTGGCCATCTCTATAATTAGCATAAATTCAAAACGGCCGCCGGTTAATTTTATCTTGGTAATCTCTATAAAAAGCATAATTTTCATGTGGCCGCATGTTGATTCTATTTTGCCCATCTCTACAATTAGCATAAATCCAATATGGCGGCCGGTTAATTTCTATTTTGGCCATCTCTATAATTAGCATAATTTCAATATGGCCGCCAGTTATTTCTATTTAGGCAATGTGTATATTTAGTATAATCCAATATGTCCGCCAGTTAATTCCAATTTGGTAATCTATATAAATATAATAAATCCAATATGGCCGCCGGTTAATTTCTATTTTGGCCATCTCTATAATTAGCATAAATTCAATATGGCCGCCAGTTTATTCTATTTTGCCCATCTCTACAATTAGCATAAATCCAATATAGACGCCGGTTAATTTCTATTTTGGCCATCTCTATAATTAGCATAAATTCAATATGGCCGCCGGTTAATTTTATCTTGGCCATCTCTATAAAAAGCATAATTTTAATATGGCCGCCAGTTGATTCTCTATTTTGGCCATCTCTACAATTAGCATAAATTTAATATGGTCGCCGGTTAATTTCTATCTTGGTAATCTCTATAACAAGCATAATTTTAGTATGGCCGCCGGTTAATTTCTATTTTGGCCATCTCTATAATTAGCATAAATTCAATATAGCCGCCGGTTAATTTCTATTTTGGCCATCTCTATAATTAGCATAAATTCAATATGGCCGCCGGTTAATTTCTATTTTGGCCATCTCTATAATTAGCATAAATTCAATATGGCCGCCGATTAATTTCTATTTTGGCCATCTCTATAATTAGCATAAATTCAATATGGCCGCCGGTTAATTTTTATTTCGCCCATCTCTACAATTAGCATAAATCCAATATAGACGCCGGTTAATTTCTATTTTGACCATCTCTATAATTAGCATAAATTCAATATGGCCGCCGATTAATTTCTATTTTGGCCATCTCTATAATTAGCATAAATTCAATATGGCCGCCGGTTAATTTTTATTTTGGCCATCTCTATAATTAGCATAAATTCAATATGGCCGCCGATTAATTTTTATTTTGCCCATCTCTACAATTAGCATAAATCCAATATAGACGCCGGTTAATTTCTATTTTGACCATCTCTATAATTAGCATAAATTCAATATGGCCGCCGATTACTTTCTATTTTGGTCATCTCTATAATTAGCATAAATTTAATATGGCCGCCGGTTAATTTTTATTTCGCCCATCTCTACAATTAGCATAAATTCAATATGGCCGCCGATTAATTTCTATTTTGGCCATCTCTATAATTAGCATAAATTCAATATGGCCGCCGGTTAATTTTTATTTCGCCCATCTCTACAATTAGCATAAATCCAATATAGACGCCGGTTAATTTCTATTTTGACCATCTCTATAATTTGCATAAATTCAATATAGACGCCGGTTAATTTCTATTTTGGCCATCTCTATAATTAGCATAGTTCGATTTTCATTCTAGTAATCTATATAAATACAATAAATCCAATATGGCCGCCGGTTAATTCTATTTTGGCCATCATTATAATTAGCATAATTCGAATTTCATTCTGGTAATCAATATAAATACATTAAATCCAATATGGCCGCCGGTTAATTCTATTTTGGCCATTTCTATAATTAGCATAATTCCAATTTCATTTTGGTAATCTATAAGTACATTAAATCCAAATTTTAATATGGCCGCCAGTTGATTCTATTTTGGCCATCTCTACAATTAGCATAAATCCAATATAGCCGCGGGTTAATTTTATCTTGGTAATCTCTATAACAAGCATAATTTTAATTTGGCCGCCGGTTAATTTCTATTTTGGCCATCTCTATAATTAGCATAAATCCAATATGGCCGCCGGTTAATTTCTATTGTGGCCATCTCTATAATTAGCATAAATTCAATATGGCTGCCGGTTAATTTTATCTTGGTAATCTCTATAAAAAGCATAATTTTCATGTGGCCGCATGTTGATTCTATTTTGCCCATCTCTACAATTAGCATAAATCCAATATGGCGGCCGGTTAATTTCTATTTTGGCCATCTCTATAATTAGCATAATTTCAATACGGCCTACAGTTAATTCTATTTAGGCAATGTGTATGTTTAGTATAATCCAATATGGCCGCCAGTTAATTCCAATTTGGTAATCTATATAAATATAATAAATCCAATATGGCCGCCGGTTAATTCTATTTTGGCCATCTCTATAATTAGCATAATTTAATGTGGCCGCCAGTTTATTCTATTTTGCCCATCTCTACAATTAGCATAAATCCAATATAGACGCCGGTTAATTTCTATTTTGGCCATCTCTATAATTAGCATAAATTCAATATGGCCGCCGGTTAATTTTATCTTGGTAATCTCTATAAAAAGCATAATTTTAATGTGGCCGCCAGTTGATTCTCTTTTGGCCATCTCTACAATTAGCATAAATTCAATATGGTCGCCGGTTAATTTTATCTTGGTAATCTCTATAACAAGCATAATTTTAATGTGGCCGCCAGTTGATTCTTTTTTGGCCATCTCTATAATTAGCATAAATTCAATATAGCTGCCGGTTAATTTCTATTTTGGCCATCTCTATAATTAGCATAAATTCAATATGGCCGCCGGTTAATTTCTATTTTGGCCATCTCTATAATTAGCATAAATTCAATATGGCCGCCGGTTAATTTTATCTTCGTAATCTCTATAACAAGCATAATTTTCATGTGGCCGCCAGTTGATTCTATTTTGGCCATCTCTATAATTAGCATAAATTCAATATAGCTGCCGGTTAATTTCTATTTTGGCCATCTCTATAATTAGCATAAATTCAATATGGCCGCCGGTTAATTTCTATTTTGGCCATCTCTATAATTAGCATAAATTCAATATGGCCGCCGGTTAATTTTATCTTCGTAATCTCTATAACAAGGATTATTTGAATGTGGCCGCCGGTTAATTTCTATTTTGGCCATCTCTACAATTAGCATAAATTCAATATGGCCGCCGGTTAATTTTATCTTGGTAATCTCTATAACAAGCATAATTTTAATGTGGCCGCCAGTTGATTCTCTTTTGGCCATCTCTACAATTAGCATAAATCCAATATAGACGCCGGTTATTTTCTATTTTAGCCATCTCTATAATTAGCATAAATTCAATATGGCCGCCGGTTAATTTCTATTTTGGCCATCTCTATAATTAGCATAAATTCAATATGGCCGCCGGTTAATTTTTATTTCGCCCATCTCTACAATTAGCATAAATCCAATATAGACGCCGGTTAATTTCTATTTTGACCATCTCTATAATTAGCATAAATTCAATATGGCCGCCGGTTAATTTCTATTTTGGTCATATCTATAATTAGCATAATTTCAATACGGCCTACAGTTAATTCTATTTAGGCAATGTGTATGTTTAGTATAATCCAATATGGCCGCCAGTTAATTCCAATTTGGTAATCTATATAAATATAATAAATCCAATATGGCCGCCGGTTAATTCTATTTTGGCCATCTCTATAATTAGCATAATTTCAATTTCATTTTGGTAATCTATAAGTACATTAAATCCAAATTTTAATATGGCCGCCAGTTGATTCTATTTTGGCCATCTCTATAATTAGCATAAATTCAATATGGCCGCCGGTTAATTTTATCTTGGTAATCTCTATAACAAGCATAATTTTAATGTGGCCGCCAGTTGATTCTCTTTTGGCCATCTCTACAATTAGCATAAATCCAATATAGCCGCCGATTAATTCTATTTTGGCCATGTCTATAATTAGCATAATTCGATTTTCATTCTAGTAATCTATATAAATACAATAAATCCAATATGGCCGCCGGTTAATTCTATTTTGGCCATTTCTATAATTAGCATAATTCCAATTTCATTTTGGTAATCTATAAGTACATTAAATCCAAATTTTAATATGGCCGCCAGTTGATTCTATTTTGGCCATCTCTATAATTAGCATAAATTCAATATGGCCGCCGGTTAATTTTTATTTCGCCCATCTCTACAATTGACATAAATCCAATATAGACGCCGGTTAATTTCTATTTTGACCATCTCTATAATTAGCATAAATTCAATATGGCCGCCGGTTAATTTCTATTTTGGCCATCTCTATAATTAGCATAAATTCAATATGGCCGCCGGTTAATTTCTATTTTGGCCATCTCTATAATTAGCATAAATTCAATATGGCCGCCGGTTAATTTTATCTTCGTAATCTCTATAACAAGCATAATTTTCATGTGGCCGCCAGTTGATTCTATTTTAGCCATCTCTATAATTAGCATAAATTCAATATAGCTGCCGGTTAATTTCTATTTTGGCCATCTCTATAATTAGAATAAATTAAATATGGCCGCCGGTTAATTTCTATTTTGGCCATCTCTATAATTAGCATAAATTCAATATGGCCGCCGGTTAATTTTATCTTGCTAATCTCTATAACAAGCATAATTTTAATGTGGCCGCCAGTTGATTCTCTTTTGGCCATCTCTACAATTAGCATAAATCCAATATAGCCGCCGATTAATTCTATTTTGGCCATGTCTATAATTAGCATAATTCGATTTTCATTCTAGTAATCTATATAAATACAATAAATCCAATATGGCCGCCGGTTAATTCTATTTTGGCCATTTCTATAATTAGCATAATTCCAATTTCATTTTGGTAATCTATAAGTACATTAAATCCAAATTTTAATATTGCCGACAGTTGTTTCTATTTTTGGCCATCTCTATAATTAGCATAAATTCAATATGGCCGCCGGTTAACGCCAGCATAACTAATTTCAATTTTATCTTCGTAATCTCTATAACAAGCATAATTTTCATGTGGCCGCCAGTTGATTCTATTTTGGCCATCTCTATAATTAGCATAAATTCAATATAGCTGCCGGTTAATTTCTATTTTGGCCATCTCTATAATTAGCATAAATTCAATATGGCCGCCGGTTAATTTCTATTTTGGCCATCTCTATAATTAGCATAAATTCAATATGGCCGCCGGTTAATTTTATCTTCGTAATCTCTATAACAAGCATTATTTGAATGTGGCCGCCAGTTGATTCTATTTTGGCCATCTCTACAATTAGCATAAATTCAATATGGCCGCCGGTTAATTTTATCTTGGTAATCTCTATAACAAGCATAATTTTAATGTGGCCGCCAGTTGATTCTCTTTTGGCCATCTCTACAATTAGCATAAATCCAATATAGACGCCGGTTATTTTCTATTTTAGCCATCTCTATAATTAGCATAAATTCAATATGGCCGCCGGTTAATTTCTATTTTGGTCATATCTATAATTAGCATAATTTCAATACGGCCTACAGTTAATTCTATTTAGGCAATGTGTATGTTTAGTATAATCCAATATGGCCGCCAGTTAATTCCAATTTTGTAATCTATATAAATATAATAAATCCAATATGGCCGCCGGTTAATTCTATTTTGGCCATCTCTATAATTAGCATAATTTCAATGTCGCCGCCAGTTGATTCTTTTTTGCCCATCTCTATAATTAGCATAAATCCAATATGGCCGCCGGTTAATTCTTATTTGGAAGTCTCTATTAAAATCATAATTTTAATGTGGCCGCCAGTTGATTCTCTTTTGGCCATCTCTACAATTAGCATAAATCCAATATAGACGCCGATCAGTTTCTATTTTGGCCATCTCTATAATTAGCATAAATTCAATATGGCCGCCGGTTAATTTTATCTTGCTAATCTCTATAACAAGCATAATTTTAATGTGGCCGCCAGTTGATTCTCTTTTGGCCATCTCTACAATTAGCATAAATCCAATATAGCCGCCGATTAATTCTATTTTGGCCATGTCTATAATTAGCATAATTCGATTTTCATTCTAGTAATCTATATAAATACAATAAATCCAATATGGCCGCCGGTTAATTCTATTTTGGCCATTTCTATAATTAGCATAATTCCAATTTCATTTTGGTAATCTATAAGTACATTAAATCCAAATTTTAATATGGCCGCCAGTTGATTCTATTTTGGCCATCTCTATAATTAGCATAAATTCAATATGGCCGCCGGTTAATTTTTATTTCGCCCATCTCTACAATTGACATAAATCCAATATAGACGCCGGTTAATTTCTATTTTGACCATCTCTATAATTAGCATAAATTCAATATGGCCGCCGGTTAATTTCTATTTTGGCCATCTCTATAATTAGCATAAATTCAATATGGCCGCCGGTTACTTTTTTCTTGGTAATCTCTATAAAAAGCATAATTTCAATGTGGCCGCCGGTAAATTCCATTTTGGCCATCTCAATAATTAGCATAATTTCAATATGGCCGCCAGTTAATTCTATTTAGGCAATGTGTATATTAAGTATAATCCAATATGGCCGCCAGTTAATTCCAAGTTAGTAATCTATAATCAGCATAAATCCATTATGGCCGCCGGTGAATTCTATTTTGGCTATCTGTATAAGTAGCTTATTTACCAATATTTTATCTTGGTACTTGTCATAAATCCAATTTCATTTTGGTAATCTATATAAATACAATAAATCCAATAAATCCAATATGGCCGCTGGTTAATTCTATTTTGGCCATCTCTAAAATTAGCATAATGCCAATATGGCCGCCAGTTAATTCTATTTAGGCAATGTGTATATTAAGTATAATCCAATATGGCCGCCAGTTAATTCCAATTTAGTAATCTCTACAATCAGCATAAATCCAAAATGGCCGCCGGTGAATTCTATTTTGGCAATCTCTATAATTAGCATAATTTCAATGTGGCCGCCAGTTGATTCTATTTTGGCTATCTCTATAATTAGCATAATTCCAGTATGGCGGCCGGTTAATTTTTATTTGGAAGTCTCTATAATTAGCATATTTCTAATATGGCCGCCGGTTAATTCCAATTTGGCCATCTCTATAATTAGCATAATTCCAATATGGCCTACAGTTGATTCTATTTTGGCAATCTCTATAATAAGCATAAATCCAATATGGCCGCCGATTAATTCCAATGAAGTAATCTCCATAATTAGCATAATTCCAATATGGCCGCCAGTTGATTCTATTTTGGCTATCTCTATAATTAGCATAATTCTAGTATGGCGGCCGGTTAATTCTTATTTGGAAGTCTCTATAATTAGCATATTTCTAATATGGCCGTCGGTTAATTCCAATTTGGCCATCTCTATAATTAGCATAATTCCAATATGGCTGCCAGTTTATTCTATTTTGGCAATCTCTATAATAAGCATAAATCCAATATGGCCGCCGATTAATTCCAATTTGGCAATCTCTATAATTAGCATAATTCCAATATGGTCGCCGGTTAATTTTATCTTGGCCATCTCTATAATTAGCATAAATTCAATATGGCCGCCAGTTGGTTATTTTTGCCATATCTCTATAATTAGCGTAATTCCAATATAACCGCCGATTAATTCTATTTTGGCCATCTCTATAATACGAATAATAATCTAAATTTCATTTATGGTAATCACTATATATAAGTTCATCAATAACCAATATGGCCGCCGGTTAATTTTTTGGCCATCTCTATAATTAAAGTATAATTTAATTTCATTTTGGTAATCTATATAAATACAATAAATCCAATATGGCCGCCGATTGACTTTATTTTGGCCATCTCTATAATCAGCATAAATCAAATATGGCCGCCGGTTAATTTTATCTTGGTAATCTCTATAATAAGCATAATTTCAATGTGGCCGCCAGTTGATTCTATTTTGGCAATCTCTATAATTAGCATAAATCCAATATGGCCGCCGATTAATTCTATTTTGGCCATCTCTATAATTAGCATATTTCATTTTCATTTTTGTAACCTATATAAGTACATTTAATCCAATATGGACGCCAATTAATTTTATTTTTTGCCATCTCTATAATTAGCATAATTCAATTTCATTTTTGTAACCTATATAAGTACATTAAATCCAATATGGACGCCGATTAATTCTATTTTGGCCATCTCTATAATTAGCATCAATTCTACTTTCTATTTTGGTAATCTAAATAAATACAATAAATCCAATATGGCCGCCGATTAATTTTATTTTGGCCATCTCTATAATTAGCATAAATTCAATATGGCCGCCGGTTAATTTTATCTTAGTAATCTCTATTATTAGCATAATTTCAATGTGGCTCTATAATTAGCCAGTTGATTCTATTTTGGCCATCTCTATAATTAGCATAATTCAATATGGCCGCCATTTTGGCCATCTCTATAATCTATATAAGTACATTAAATCCAATATGGACGCCGGTTAATTCTATTTTTGCCTTCTCTATTATTTGCATAATTCAAATTTTATTTTGGTAATCTATATAAGTACAATAAATCCAATATGGCCGCCGGTTAATTCTATTTTTGCCATCTCTATAATTAGCATAATTCGAATTTCATTTTGGTAATCTATATAAATACAATAAATCCAATATGGCCGCCGATTAATTTACTAATCTCTATAATCAGCATAAATCCAATATGGCCGCCGGTGAATTCTATTTTGGCCATCTCTATAATCAGCATAATTTCAAAGTCGCCGCCGGTGAATTCTATTTTGGCCATCTCTATAATAAGCATAATTCAAATGTGGCCGCCAGTTGATTCTATTTTGGACATCTCTATACTTAGCATAATTTTATTTCATTTTGTAATCTATATAAATACAATAAATCCAATATGGCCGCCGATTAATTCTATTTTGGCCATCTCTATAAGTAGTATAATTCCAGTATGGCGGCCGGTTAATTTCTTATTTGGAAGTCTCTATAATTAGCATATATCTAATATGGCTGCCGGTTAATTCCAATTTGGCAATGTCTATAATTAGCATAATTCCAACATGGCCGCCAGTTTATTTTATTTTGGCAATCTCTATATTAAGCATAAATCCAATATGGCCGCCGGTTAATTCCAATTTGGTAATCTCTATATAGTTAGCATAATTCCAATATGGTCGCCGGTTAATCCTATTTTTGGTAATCTCTATAAATAGCATAATTCTAATATAGCCGCCAGTTAATTTTATTTAGACAATCTCTATATTTAGTATAATCCAATATGGCCGTGGTTAATTCCGATTTGGAAGTCTCTTTTAATTAGCATATTTTTAATATGGCCGCCGGTTAATTCCAATTTGGTAACTTTCTATAATTAGCATAATTCCAATTTTACACCGGTCTGAAATTCGATTACATTTTGATAATATGGTATTATTTTGATGATTTATAGGGATCATTTCGATTCTACAGCATGTCTATTGTATTAGTATAGAGAAAGAAAAAATGGAAATCTTTCTACCGTTTTGAATTTTTTTTTTAATTTCGAATTCTATTCTATTGTAATAATATTTAATTATGCTTGACTTGTAGAGATAGAAATAAAGGGATTTTGTCACCCCTATTTAATTATTCAATATTGATTCATCTTTGTGGCAGTTGGCTATTCCATGTTATGTTCCCAAAAGATCTCACCCACGCATTATCAATTCGGCAATAAGGGTTTACGTTTCTATTACTGTAAAATGGAGTTCAATATTTCTTTTGTATTAAAAATGACGGATCTTAAACTCTGTGCAAATTGCAATGAATTGAAATCACTTGATGAATACCATAAACACATACGAAAACCATTAAAAACAAGACATTTATCAAAAACAACAAAGACATAAAAAAAGGTGTTGGCAAATACTACATGGC